>JAPMOR010091559.1:159789-180064 GCA_026543865.1 Argiope aurantia | reverse complement strand
AATACAAGTATATGTTCCAATACAAGTATATGTTCCAATACAAGTATGTACGATAACTACAAAACGAAAAGAGCTATATAGACAAGATGCGGTACAGAAATTTAACATAAACGTCTACCAAATTTCGAGAGAAATTCAATAAGGAGTGGATCATTTTTCGGTCTGTACATTCAAAAACATGTAAAACTATTAGCCAACAATACAACGACTTACAATACCATGTACCATTTTCGATATATTTAACTGCAATTACAGTTTTTAATCAAATTTTTATTTCAATCGATTGGGAAAACGCGTTCGAAATAAAAATTCGATTTCCGAATACTGTTAACCGTATACTTGGGATTAATCGCTAAAACGCCAGCCAAGAATCACGGTAGATTCAGTAAAAATGCAATACTCGAGCCAATTGTTAATATCTTGCAACTATTGTACGCCAATGGCATGCAAAGCGTTCACTGGAATAGCAGCCTCATTAGAGAGTATGGAAGAAACTTGGGGGAGATCATTCCTTCTGGTTGTATTAAAGTAGTACTATCGATACCAATACCATTGTGAAATTGCAATTTTAATTATATTTAAAATGTAACATTCTCCGTTTCCCAGTATTGAACCAGCTGTGTAGTCGCTGTTACTAAACTCCTCGAGATAGCCAGACGGTGGATCTTTCCACCTGGGTGGTCTCGCATCTGTTCATTAGCGTTTCTCGTCCAAGATGCATTGATAGTACCTTCAAACAGAAAAGGGTGTCCAAACATCTGGAGGCTAGATGTTTCTCTTTGTGACATTACCTTACCACGACTCACTGGCGCCGCTGAGGGAGCCTATTGCTGAACCCCGATTGGCCGAAAGAGTTCAAATGACCAATGTAAATTTAGAGCCGGAGATTGTCGCCGAAATAAAGTGCGGAGAGTTTTTTTTAGGAAGGAAAAGAAACGAATTGCAGGCGGACTGTTGCACTACGCCCACGAGTTCGGAGTCCGAGAACCAATGGAGTTTCAAGAAAGCCTTCGACTTTGACTGCTGCATCTCCTACTACAGATGTAAATAACTATTTAACTAAGATTAGAACAAGTTCTTTGTATATATAGGGCTGTAAAATAAAGAATTGTCTGGAAATTCTGCTTCGTTATTTGATCAGTCTAGATCAAGACATTAATTATATTCAGTTTCTAAGGTGTATTTAATTTTTCTTGCGATATTAGAATGAAAATAATTCGTAATGAATGTATTCTTTTTTGTCCTTTCTAAAATTATATCCAAGAATTGGAGGCGAGAGCAATATTTTTTTTATCAACATAAGTTTCTCTTTATAAAAAAACAAACTTCACTTTTATTTTTTATAGCTGAAATACTTAACGAAACGTTAAATTATAAAAGCTTGTCGAGTTTTCGAATTTACCAGTTTTAATCTTATTCAAAAGACCAAAAAGCAATTTCAAATGAATTACGAGATAAAGTCTCCGTTACGAAATCAATTCTTGAAAAATAAAATTTAGAAGTTAAGATTTGAAAAATTTAAATTTTATAGAGTTATTAATATAATACGGCTGTTATTAATATGGCCGAAAAAAATTCCAATATTCTAGCATGTTAAGAAATCAACTGTCATACTTTTCAAAATTCTATGATTACAAACATTAAACTTTATAACAGCGTTTCTCAACCTTTCAGTATTCGCGGCCCAGTTTTCAATCATAATTTTCATCGCCCCCACCTACTTACAATAAAATGTATACAACAATAATGTATATCGAGTATTTTGGATTCGGTTTTTAAATTTTTAACTGCCAAAACAAGAGTAAAAGCGAGTCAACGTTGGCGAGAAACCACGTCTTGCATTTTGGACAAGCCGGCGGTAAACAGATAAAGCTAATGAAAGCGGAGAAAATTTAATTATATTTGAAATGAAAGCCAAAAAGGGAGATAACGTTAAAATATGAAAAGAGAAAAATTCGATGAAAGTTGCCCTAGACGGGGCGAGCTAAATTTAGAAACGGGGAATACATTTTTTCGAATAAAAGAAATAAAACTGAAGCAGGACTAAACAAAAGTGAAAAAATGGGAATGTGTGGAAGGGAATCCACACGACCGATGCCGTCTCGAACATGCGCGGAGCAAATGTTCTCATAGGAAGAAGGAAAATATTCGATACGCAAGCTTCAAATCCAGCCAGTTTCATTCGAGTCGATCCTTTTATCGCTATCGAATCTACGGTGAATGTGTATGTTGCATACGTTTTCGTGTTAATTGAAAGTCACCATACTAAATATTCACGGCAGTAGATTTATGCAGACTCGTGGATAAAATTTTAAGAGGAAGTAAGCAAGCATTACACGGTAATCAAGCATCAACAAGTACACAGACGAGCGGGTTCCAAAAATAAAATCAAGGAAATATTCTCAAGAATACTTAAATTTTGGGTTTACCAGTGCTGAAGTAAAAGAAAGGTCCCTGTGTATCATTTGCTTAAAAATTTTGGCTGCAGACAGCATGAAACCTAAAACTTAAACGACATTTGGAAACACTTCCTACTGAGTACGTCAACAAACCCAGAGAATTTTCGAATTAAAATTAAAATCATAAAAAGCAAAAATCATTTTTAAAGAAACTGTCTGAATAAGAAAAATTTAATTGCATCTTACAAAGTTCATATAAAATAGCCAGATGTAAAAACCTCACACCATTGGTGAAGATCTTATTTTGCCAGCAGCAATTGAGATTGTAGAAACTATGTTTGGAGATAATTTTTCAAAACAATTGCCGTCCATACCTCTCAAATGATACTGTTGCTCGTCGAATTGGTGATGTGGCCGAAGATGTACAGTGTCAGCTTTTCTCGAAGTTGCGTGACAGAGAAGCTTTGGATTCGAAAGAAACGAGTCCTGGTCTGAATATTGTGTTAACTACGGTTGTAACTGTAGTAAATTATATGAAAATGAGACCCCTGAAATCGAGAATCTTTTTCGCACTTTGTAAAGACATTCAGCTTCAGTACACTCAGCTTTACTATTTTATTGCGAGGTAAGATGGTCATCACGTGGGAAATTTTTGCAACGTGTTTATGAATAAAGAAATCGGCATTTTCCTAGCAGAAGAAAACACACCGGTGGCCGAGAATTTTCGCGATGGTTTATTTGTGATGAAATTGAGGTACTCGCTCGACATATTCGAGAAATTAAATAACTTGAATCTTCAACTCCAAGGAGCAAATACACATACTATGTTGGATACGAGTGATAAAGTTAATGCTTTTTGTAGAAAATTGGAATTGTGGAACAGAAATTTAAACCAAAAAACTTAACTATGTTTGCAAATGTGAATGATTGTACTAAAACTTACAAGGCTGAAGAACACGTAAAAGGCGTTTTGTAACCATTGAAATTCTTTTAGCCATGCTGGTAAAGAATTTTAAAAAGTATTTTCTTTCTGAAGACAAACTGATAGCAAGTTACAAGTGGGTTAGGGATTCATTTCGTAAGACTTCCGAAAGACTTAATTGATGAGGAAGAAAAATTCATACACTTCACGACAAGTGGCGAAACTAAGACAATTTAGTAATAAATCACTATTTAAATTTTGGGCAGGAGTAAGGATGATTTTTCTGCACTAAAAACAAAAGCATTTCACGTTCTATTACCATTTTCAGCATCCAACTTTTGTTAAACTGGATTTTCTGCTGTGGCTTCTTTGAAGACAAAATATAGAAACAGAACCGAGAGTGGCTATTTCTAATACTAAGCCTTCCTTCAAAAAACTTTTCCAAGACAGGCCCAAAAAAGTCACTAATTATTAAAATTGTTTTTAATTTAGTATTAGAGTAAAACTTACTAAATAAACATAAGTTAGAAAACAAAATACATTTCGACATATTTAATATGTGTATGTGTGCTTTCCTTTAAGTCAGTTAATGGATTTTTTAAAATATTTTCTCTTGGATATTCTCGCGCACCCCTAAGGGGGCGCGCCCCACATGTGGAGAATCGCTGCTTTATAAGATAAACACGATATGCCAATAAGTAGCTTGAGTCTAGACGAGCCAAAAGGCATCATTTCAAGAAAATAGTGAAAGATTGGAAGAGATCTTGCCTTACAATCAAGAAGAACAAGGAAATAGATTAATTTAGCTCCCCCCCCCCAAGCTTCAGATTGCTCCTAGATAGGATCAATGAATCCTGGAGTGGCGCAATTTGGTTAAACACCTGCAAGGTCTCGATTACTTTAAATTAGCACTTTAATATTTCGTGAAAAAATTTGATTCAGTGTAGAAACAATTGCTTGTTTATAGCGCAATTTAGTGCAACCGGACTGTTCCCGCTTCTTCGGAAAAAGTTACATTTAACTTACAAATATAGATCAATGTATTTTCTTGATTTGAGTATTATTCTTCCAATGTCATTTTTAGATGTTATTCTTCGAAGCATATTTTTGACCAAAACGCACCACTAAGAGAGACGAGTCTGAATTTTGTCGAAGTTGCGAAACAAACTTGAGGGAAAGAAGGCGTGGTAGAGTATTAATACAAGAGGAGTCTTTTCGTTGCCTGAAACCTGAAATTGAGCTGTGTGAAAGGATCATTTTAAAATAAGTTGAGCATCAAATGACAAGGACGATGTCTCTAACCTCTGTAAGACTCTAGTGTCATAGACAATATTTCAATATCAGATTACCGCGGCCTATTACGCAGGAATAAAATTATTTAAGCCCACATCAACACTAAATAAAACAATACAACATTATATACATAGTTGGATATTTGTTGAAAGAATTTCATTTTATATAGCAAATGCAATTACTTACCCATCACTGTTGACGAAAAAGACAGCAAAATCAATAAAATCTGGAGGATGTAAACGAGTTCTAGAAAATAAAATAGCAATCTTTTAGTAATTGTAAACGAAGTTCTCACCACCCCCACCATCCCATTCTAAGTAACGTAACCAATCTAACCTATGAATGATTTCAAAATGACTTGATAGCATTTGCTTATATAAATCGTCTTTGCTTTTTCGTTCATCTTTTCAAATGCATAATTCCGATAATTAAAATCAGGATATTACAAAGTCTCCAGAATTGTATAAAATCGCCAAGACGTTTATATGTAATAGCAAAAAGAAGATAATTTAATAACTTAATTATTTTTCCTGATGTTTGCCCACAATTGAGAACATTCAATTTTTATAGTTTTTTTTAGTTTCGTTATTTTAACTTTCCGTTTTTAAAGCAACACAATGGCCATTTTGGGGTGGACATCGTAATTCTGAACTCGGTCAGATGACGAGGGCGATACCCGAGCTGGTACCAACCGGTCCAAATTTCCACACCACACCTGCGGGAGGACGTTGGGGCCCGACAGATTTAACTTGCACCAGATCCGCTTACACGACGGTTCTTCGGTGAAGTCGGTTTCGAATCTGGAACCTTCCGGGCCCAACATGAGACCTTACCATTAGGCCATCACTTGCCTGCGATTCATACTTGCATTTAATTAGTTCGCAACTATCCACTAGGTGGTCTTGAATTCATCGCAGAAATTTTAAGGGGTGGTTCAGGACATTAAAATCATTTATTGCATAGGAATCTATGGGCGCAAATGTTGGGATAAAGTTCAAACGCAGGAAATGAGACGTAAAAGGAATGGAATGGAAAAAGAATGCATGTTTGATGCGCGGTGAATGAGTCTCAAGGTCATCACGATCTATCCAACCTAGGTTTTATGTTGACATTTAAAGAATCGTGTTTATGCGAATCCAGTTGAATCGGAAGATTGTTGCTCGAATATCTGTAGCTTCTGCTCGCGAAATGCCTAACATCTTTCAACATGCGCGCCAACCACTTCACAGAAGCTAGCATGCATCACTGTAGGTGGCCGCAATTTTGAACTGATTGTGCAAATGTCCCACTTGTCAAGACGCTGTCAATAAACGCTTTCTTTTTATTTCATCTCTAATTTTAAGTGTTCGCGCCTCGCCTCCTCGTTTGTGCCCACATGTTCCTATACAATATGTGAATATCCAACAACAGATTCGTCAATTTTGCATCAGGAATGCGGGATCACCCTGTAGTCAGATGACGCCTTTCTATATAGCAATCAAGAGATACATGATCCAGTCCACAGGCTTAAACCAGGATAGCGAATGTGTTAGGATGGCAAGCAAATTTATCATACGATGTCAGGGCGATAAATCAACGTCATCCCTCTACTTCAAAACAGTCTTACTCCATACGGCATACAATAAAATCAGTAATAACAGCAATCAAAGACCCAAGAAATGCATCCCATTCAGCTTGGCTGAAACGAAAAACCTGATCTCTTGCGACGTCGAACGCCTATCTTTAAGATTCTGCATTTATCCCTCAGAGGGACTGAGGAGAATCTACTGTTCTGGAATCCACTGTAAGCAAGCAAACTCAAAATTAAGACCGTAGATAGCTGGCTGTAGAAATTATTGGTTGCATTCCTAAAGAAGCAGGGCTGGTCTATTCTTATGGTAGTCATACAGAAGATCGTACTGGCAACGGTATTTATATTAGGGACCCCCCCCCCCCACACACACACGCCTTGCGACTACAATAAAGCAACGCATTCCGGACACTTTCTCTGCATTCTGAAGCGAGTTAATTGCGAATAATGTAGGGATGCTATCGTATAATGATCGTGATTTTGGGGAACTACGGATTTTATTGGACATTCGCAGAACACTACAACATCTTAGTGGTTGGTTTTCTGCAAACGATCATATCAATTCTGCTCAAACTGAGGAAGAGCTCTTCGAACCACGACGTCCATCTCCAACGGATCTTATTACATGTAAACATTAGTGGTAATGAGGTCGCTGATAGATTGACCAAAGAGGGTAGTGAGAATGAAACAACCACTAGCTCTTCACTTATTAAGAACTATGCCTGAATGAAAGATCTAAACTCAATTTAATATGGTGTATTCCGCCTGCGCACCAATGGTACACGGAAACATCCCCTGGCACTCTGCTGGAAATCAAATGTGACCGTGGACCCCAGACTGCTCTGGTTACACTAAAAAATGGCCACCTTAAGTGTCTTTCCTTTAAAAGTAGTAGAAAAATCCACCCCACTTTTGAAATGTGACCATCCAGCTTCACCGGATCACACGCTGGAGATTACATCCGACTTTCTAAGGGGGATTTAATATCCGATCCCCTTAGTCTAGATTTTTTAGCAGTCAAAAACCAACTGCAACTGATCCGACATATGTCAGATCTTTTGAGGATAAGCAACAAAACAGAAGTGATACATTTTGCTAATAAAAGTTTACTTACTAGATTTTCTGACTTTTACAGTAAAGTTCTTGTAACGCTCGAACAAGTCAAAGCAACGTGAACCGCTTCCACCTGTACGCCGCCCAGACTCTCTACCATTTGATAGCTCGTCGGAGTCTTTATAAACTTCCGTAGAGGTGAACGATCTCATGATAGCTTTGTACGTTTTTAATGGCCTTCTAATTGTCTCCCTCTTGAAAAGGGGCTCGTACTCTGAAGGTTCCAGGATCGCTGGACAAGAGGTATGAAGATCTAAACGTACTTTGTCCTCCATGCATTCAGTTGAAGACCCTGTCAATTTCAAAATTGTGTGTCACATAGTTTCATTAAAGCCATCTTAACCCTTTGCACTCGAATGGCGCCTCTCACCATTATTTTGACGTTTTATTTATTTAATTTTGATAATTAAAAACACCTACACAATGGTAAAAAGATGTAGATTCATTTTTCAAAAAAAAATTCGACTCAAGTCGATTTAATTGTGTCTATTTTTCAGAGCAATAAACAAATCTTTGTATTACGTGAATTATGCATCGAATTGCTTTCCAGAGTGCAAAGGGTTAATGATATTATTGGAGGGAAAATGTACGAGATTGTAGATTTCAATAACACTACAGTTTATTTTCGGAAAATAGGGATTTTACAAAGTATTCATTTGCCACTTGCATCCGTCTCATTCGGTATAAATGCCAGACATGATCATAATGCGACGACTGTTTATTCTCTTACCCATACTATAATGAAGTTTTAAAATTGATTATAACTCCTAAACTTAAATCTGATGATTAGCTGAATATTACGTATTAATACAAAAACATTTGCTTGAATATTGACTCCCAAAAGTGTCATTTAAAGTTGCTGCTTGCGCTCTATAGTCAGTGCATGGTTAAGAAGATTTTTGTATTCACTTAAATTATTTTACATTTAAAATTCCATCTATGGTATGTGCTACCTTCGATATTTCAATCCGACTTGGGTCTCAAAAACGCGAATTACGCCACGTCTTGTTACGGTAACATGACATTTTCATAGAGATTATTGGAACCTGTAACCTTAACGGCAATCTCTTGAGAAGTTAATCTTTTGCCCTGGAGGCCGGTTTCGCCCAGACGAACCAGCAGCTCGAGGCATTTTGTATTAAAATGATTACACACAATTCAGTGCATAAGAATTTAAAGTTACACACTTTATTAATATTTAACCCTACAAGCGATGTTTCAAATATTGGTCGAGTCTTTTTAAAAGGAACAATAGTTAACGCCGCCCATCGAATTTCCGCACCAAAATGGTGAGTTAATTTATGAAACTTTTTGTAAATTCACGAAATAAAGCAATTTGAGCCAACATGCACTTTAAACGACAATAATAAAGTCCACATTTAGTACAACATTAACTATAACTTAATATTTTCCCCCATTGTATAATAACCCTTTTAATACCGAATCAATTAAAAGGGCTAGCTTTAGCCAATATTGACGAACTGGCTATTGTTTGGGAAAAACTCATTTAAAAAAATGCTAAGAATTAAAAAAGAAACGTTACAAAATGAAGGAAGAATAAATTAATACCAATTATATTTCAATATTTCTTGAAATTTAAAATGCTCTCACCTACGTAACGATACATCTTAGTTGGCATTTTTTTGAAAGCGTTGCGAAGCAATGATATCGTCGTTTCGACATTAAAAGGGTTAAAAGTAATTATCTAAAATCAATGACATAAAGCAAATAGCAATATCAAATGTATTGCTATTGGTATCGTATATGTTTACGTTCATCAATGCCACAGTGTGTACTTCAAAGGTAGCATCACACACGTTGAGCGACAGGACACTAATAGCTGTTCATTTGGGAACTAAAACGATACCGAAGCAGCACTTCTTGCTGTTGAATGAAAATTAGAAACGGTTGAGCCAACGCATTTAATGTGCAATAAGCTCATTTAAACGGAAGACCCTTGATGAAATCGGATTACTAATTTCAACAGTTATGATGTCCCCAATCACAATGAAATGAGATTATTCCATATTCATCTTTCTTTCAGCATAAAAAAGAAAACTCCATAAATCTGATCGAATTATGAGTTTTGAATGATGCATGCAATTAAATGAAATACTGTTATGGAACTTCCTCCACTAATTCCGTCAAGTCAACGGGCTTGATTCTAGTGGGTGTATACCGCAACACGCACAATTATCAAGCCTCAATAGCAAATTACAACATTTTTTAATACGAAGACGAATACACAGACGACAAAACACAGCCGAGACGTACAAAGCAATATACAGTAGTAATATATAGCAGCCCACAAGTAGCACTATCGCAGCAATCTAATAACACACCACACAAGGCGGCCAGACAGAATTAGCAGGAGGAGGGTATCCACGTCTCTACAGTCTCCACACGCCGGCAATTCTGTACCTCACTTTAACTGTATCCAACTGCCGACTCACTACTACACGACTAGCTACTCCACACACGACTCGATGCTGCTTCTATAATAAGATCTAATATTCGGCACACATCAATTCATCAATCACTTGAGCTTCACTCAATGCTTGCGCTTAGCTGGAATGATCCAACTAATTCGCCTTTGACTATATGGCTCTACTTCTAAATTACTGTCTACAATTTGGATCGATGGCCTTTTAAAATTTCCGGAGCAAGGCAGAGAAGTTCTGGAACAATTAAGCTCATCTCAGCTCCTGCTGCTTCCATCGCCAAAATTCTTGAAGATTCCAGTATCATCGATTTTGTCGCCAAATGGTAATCGAGTTTTTCACCATGTACTTAGGTCACTTATCCGGCATCCAATAGAGCTGATTGTGAAATTGTCTTTCCTGCGATGGAACTAATCTTGCTAGGAAGCAACATTACAAATTCGTAACAATAAAAACAAATTCATAACAATGCAAAAATCATGTAAAAATGCTTCAATATTTCAAATGCCCTTATAGTATTAAAATAGTAAATATCCCAAATAGGATGCGCCATGCCATTAGAAAGTCAAGCACATTTTCAGATCAAGAGATCGATATTTATCCGACGTCAACGCGAAACCAAAGTACAGTTTGCGTCCGCTGGAAGAGAAGAGTTGCGAAGTTTACAATTGCCAAATGAGGCAAACAAAGCCGTCTAGAGAATTTTAGGCAATGCAAGGCTCCAATTCCTTCTTTCCCTCCTCTACTTACCCTCTAAAGGGCACCTCGTCATTGAGGATGAGAAGCTTCCGTTGGCCTTGATCGCCACCTAGGTAGGTACAGAAAAAAAAATGGATATCTGGATTCTCCCATGGATGACGAAACATATTTTCCAGGGAAAGGGTTGTATCGTGGCCGATGTTGGCCCTTCGGACTCAACCCCAGTTCTCTCTAGTGTTGCTGTTGCAGCCGCCCTGTCATTTAGATTCTCTCTGACTCATGGCTTTCCCTCCACTTTTTCCACACCATTTTCATTTTAATTACGATATTTCATCGATTTTTTATTCTTTATTTGAGCAGATTTATGTAACAAATTCCGATGAACTGAAAACTATTCATTACTGATCCTTTTGTGCCAGTTTTCAGTACTTCGCAAAACAACAAAAAAAAATTAAGATTCAGATTTAAATGTAATAATAAAATAGCTGGATTTTAATTGCGGTCAAAAAATATTGCTTTATAAACATAATACAAAATTTCTAAAAAGATAAAATTAGAATATTTTAACATTTAATTCAATTTAAATCAGTTCAAGTGCAAGCCTCCAGTCAATTAAATTACAGCTTAACATTAATATTCTAAGAAATTATTACAAATTTATATAAATATCCGAGAGTCTTATTGTTGCGGAGTCCTAGAAAAGGACTCGTTATTTGATATTTCCTCCACTACGATATCTGAATTTTGTGTACGCGATCACTGACCAACGATTTGATTACCGGAATTTTCTAATCCAACCAATGTAAGTAACATGACGCAGGAAACTAAATACAAAATTATCAAGTATGGATTTTGAAATAAGCTTATGTATTTAAATCGCACGTCTTGGAATAAATTGAGAGCAGAAGAAGGTGTTAATTACTTTCTCAAACAGGAAGCACAAAAACAGTGCATTGTCACAAAATTAGATATTTTGGAGAATCGACGCTTCAGATCTGCTTGAATATAGAGTACATTTTTGTATTTGCATCCATCTGTTTGAATACCAACTTAAAAACGCTTTGAGGTAGATAAATGTAATTTGGTATATGGCTTGAACACTTAATCAGAATATTTCTATCAAATTTTGAACGAAACCCATACAAAGAAGGCCTTTCCTGCGATCTAGTACAGGCGAGCATAATACCTAATGTAAGTGACTGGATAGATGAAATTCGGTACACCAGTTAAGCATCTAAAATTTTGATGCGTATCGCATTTAAAACCAACTCCGTCAAGGGGTTGATCGTTTGTCAGGCCGTACTTTTGCAAGTATTAATCATAATAATTCGAAAACCTAACCTTAAATGCAATTGAGTATATGTGATCTTGCGACTACAATTGTTGCCTTTCTTTGAGTGTTGGTTTCAGTCAGCCAAAAAGCATCAGAGATTCATATTCCATTTCTTGGCAAATGCGTATTAACAGGTTGTAGGTGATTAATCGCCAAACATCCCATGCTGAAGTCGAAACGCGAATTCCTGCCAAAAATCCATAACTAACCACTGTTCGCTTTTGCCATACAATTACTACACAAATATCAGTTTTCTTTAGTATACAATGACAAATTCCCCTGTGTGAAATTAAAAATCGTATCACTCATGGTCTTTGACCGAAGTCCACAATTTTATGCTGGGGGTGGGGGACATTTATTAGAGTGTACTAGAAAATTTCGGGGAGACCTCCGCCGTTTCAAATTCTTTTTATTTCTATATTTTAAGAAACGTATTTTTTTGGAATAATTTAAGAAAAAATGAATCTGGTGTTATTTTCTTAGTTTTAGTAAAAAATTTAAAATACAGCGAAATTAAGTTCAACTATTCTTTTGTACCTCCGAACTCAAACCAATCAAAGCTCTTTTCAAAAACGAACTTTTTTCCCAATTTCGATTGAAATGCGCAGATAAAAAGATGTTAAAATACGTTCAAACCCTATTTTCAACCTAATTCACCTTTGCTTCTCCATAAGTTCAATTCAGTTATATTAACACCTCGTTTTAAAGCAACACTAGTTTTTTTTGAGGACGGACATTGTAATTATGAACCGCGTTCAGATGACAAGGACGACACATGAGCTGGTATCCCCCTCTTCTACCTTCCATTCCACACCAGCGAGAGGACTTGCTTCTACATAAATCTTCATTCTTATAATATACTTTGACTAAGCAATGTGGGCACATAATCGAACATTTTTTAGAAATACAAATATTAATCAATGCTCCATGAAAAAATCCATCTCTTCTGGATTTGTTGTAAGTGAGCCATTGCTAGATAAATCCTTTTAAAAACTGAATTGTTTATTTACATACCGCTATTCAAAGTTGAGTCATTTGAAGGTTCCTTAATTAATTCCTGAAAAAAAAAAGGATTCATTCGATTCAGATTATTATAAACAAGTTTATAGTAATATAAGGATATTAATCAATATTTTAGACAAAGAATAGATAACTATTAGTAACCAAGATATTATGAAACATCTACTGAAAAGACTTCTTTTACCTCCTTGCCATTTGAGAACTTCGTGTTCTCTTCAGGTTACCGAGTTGAGGGTGATTTTGCAAGATATAGTAAAAGAGAAACCAAGTATTGCAATATGAATCCAGAACACTCCATTACATGAATGCTTACTTAGGAGACTCAAATTAGGGCTAAGACTCCTTTTAGTTTATTAAGACCTCTTCTAGCAACCTGACAAAACTCGAACCCCTTTTCTCAAATCTCCAAGCAATGCGTCCGCGAAAACATCTTCTGTAAGTGCTTAAAATTTAACAGTTTTTCCTCCAGTTTCAAATTAAATGTTTACTAACAATATAACTTGAATAATTAACTTTATTATTGTTCCGCATACAAGAAGTTACCAAAAAGCAAGCAGGTTCTAGCTTGTAGGTAATGATAGTTTCGGATGCAAATTACCTTCATTACATGACTAGACAAACCACTTCTGAATAGCTGAAGACTACCACTAGCCACGACCCAAAGACTCGAACATCAGTCTCCATAGATGTCCAAACTTCTATCTTTCATATTCTCCGAGATGTCGAAACGGCACGAGGGCAAATTGGATCCTCCCCCGTCTAAGACAAGGACAGCCAGGATGGTTAACTGGTTAATCCATGACCTACGGAACTCTAAGCACAAAGCCCTCATAATGGTAGACTGAATAGATTTTCATAATGGTAGACTGAATAGATCATTTCGTTACAGCCTAGTTTCACATTATACATACTCCATTTGACGAGTCGACTCGTCAACACTGACTTTTTACGGCACAATTTAGATACGCATTTTCCAAAGAGGGCGAAACAGTTAACTGGTTCATTTTCAAATTTGCATCTATATTAGAGGCCTTACACTGTTCTATACATTTCCCGAAGCTTCTGTCATTTCATTTAAAACTTGAGTTTTAATAATTTGCAGTTGCTTTAGTTTGGTTTAATGGCTCAAAAGCCACATTTAACCATGCTGCGCCAAACGCATTCGTTTGCAGTTGAAAGCGACTCAACTTTCAATTATTAAGATTTGATGCAAGAGGTTAAAAAAACGTCAGAATAGAAAATAGAATAATTCAAAATTAAACTCTTCGCATACATTGACGAATCCGACTCGTGCATCGAATGGCCGAGTTTTTAATTTTAAATCTACAATAAATTGAAAACTAAGTTTAAGTGCAAGAATCAATCGATATTCAGTTACTTAAATCCTTATGTTATTTTAGAAATTCAAATAAATGTCCGAAATAAAGTGTCATCCGAATAGAAAGTTAAGTAATCATTTTACAGGGGGCATTGAATTTAATTTGTAAGTAAAAGGGGGGGATGTAAAATTTTAAGCGTTTGAATCAGCACGTTGTTATTTACATATTGGATTAAAAGTAGTTTCCTTAAAAAGAAATCATAATTTAAGGTCTCATCATGAAAATGGATGCATATTGAGAGCTACCCGTTTTAGTATTAAACGATAAGAAAATTTGATTAGTGCACTTTACACATCCCAATTAGATGTCTTAGTTACGTACCGCGGAAAACGAAATCAATACTATTGTGAAGCTTTATGCAAAAGTGCCGTTTATATAAAATGTTTTTATAGTAAGGGAATAAAATCAAATTTCCCAACATGACACATTTTATAATACCCGCATTTCATTGTTAAACTACTGAAATGGAAAACTTAGCTTATCTTATCTATCCGCAAAAATAAATCAAAATTTACCTCCTGAAGCCCAGCATCTTTATTAAAATCCATATCGAAACTGTTATGGAGTCGGAGAAAAGTATAAAAACGGAAATACAAACAGTCTTCCCGCGGTATTTTAAAAACTCAAAGAATTTAGAATACCAGTTCCTTATATCATAATGCCGGGTTTACATTTGGCCAGTTATATGACGGCCAGTTACAGCGCATGCGCAGAAAGGTACTGATTTATGTTTGCCACTATTTCATAAGACAGATTCAGGCATTACGAACTTGGCTATAAATTGCCGTTTTGGCATCGCTGAATATCTCTTTTCCACTGCCTATCGTATTAAAATGATGGATATTTACACAAAGAAACATGGTAAAATTTTAAAAAAAAGGCCACCATACTTAAATTTGGAAAACTATAGCCAAGAAATGGCAAATAACATGGGAAAAAACGCAACCTCGCATCAAAAAGAGCAAAGAGCAAAAAATGTCGGAATTAATCCATGATAAGTGATTAAGTAAAGTAATGTCAATTTTTTCACGCCAAAAAAAAGTCATAAAAAAAACTCCGCATTCTACAAACGCATGCGCAGTAAGAAAAAGATACAATACAGCAGCTTGTTGTTCTGCCATCGGGACAATTACTTGTCATCAACGGAACAGCATTTTTCAACCTTTATATGGATGCGCTGACTACTGGCCTTTTTACAACTCACAAGTATAAACCTGGCATTAGTGTGAAAAAAGAAACGTCATTTGATTGGTGCAAAACTTGACTTCTGTTGTGATGCCATATTGCTGTCAATTTTATTGATTCATAACGCCAGGAATGGCTTAAGACTTGTTTACATAGGGCCAGTAATTACTCACAACAGGTGTCTCTCTCCTGTTGTTCCAGTATCAACACTTTAACAGAATTCACAAGAGGCCAACTATTGCACGCAGTAGGAAGTCACGCCTACTTCAGGAAGAACACGTGACCGCAATGGGACAATGGCAAGTAGTTGTCCCAATGAGACAAACATTTGTCATTGTACCAGTGGGGATCACGTGATTTCCCTCAGGTAGGCGTGACTTCCTATTGCGCGCAATAGTTGGCCCCTTGTGAACCATGCTTTTAGGAAATGCTGTTGTTTGAGCGATTGTAGATCATTGTTCCGACAAACAAGTGCACGCCCTTTCTCTTTCTTTCCCCTTTCTGCGCATTCATAGAAGGGTGAATTCGTACACTGGTGTGAAAAGTGAATTCTTGATGAAGAAGAAATGAATTCTAATAACTAACCCTACAATTCATCGTGTAGCCAATTAGCAACATACTTTTATTTCCATTTATAAGCTTTACATGATTGATCTAAAAGGCAACAATGAGAGTTTGGAAATTCTTTTTTAAATGATTTTTGATAAACATATGTAGAAACGACAATATACGACAAAAGCAATTCTAGAAATTGTAAAAAATATATTGAAAAAAAAAACTGAATTTTATTTTTATTGCAGAGTTGTTATAATGGGATTTTATTGTTCAATTCAAAATTTTACCGTTTGGCACATTTTAATTATTTTTTATTTCACGAAAAAATAATTAAAACCTTTTAATAATTTCCCTAAATTATATGCAGCAATTCAAAACACACATTTTTTTGATAAAACATAATATTTCTTTTTATTGCATCAACTTGTGTGAGATTTTTTGAAAACAATTTTGAAGAAAAAATTTGAAATATTTTTTCCGAGTCATTACTATATGTATTTAGATATAATGTGCTAATACAAATAGATTAAAAATGAGTAAATTTAAAACTGTGGCAAAAGTAAATTACCTGAAGGAGGATACATTATGTAAAATTTACTTTGCGACTTCGTTTATTGTGGCCGCAGTAACGTAATGTTAAGGTCTGATCTTCGGAACCGGAAGTTTCCGATCTAAAGGGAAAGGACGTTTGACGTCGGGGTCAAACGTCCTTTCTCTGGTATAGTGTGAAAGTTTGAAAAGGGAGGTGCCAGTTCAGATGTCATCCTTTTCATCTGACCGTAGCTCAAAGTGGCGCTAGTGTTGCTTTAAAATAAGACTTTAATATGACTATTTTAATCTAATATCCGTTTATTGTGTGTTGTTGGTTGTTGCCAGATTTTCCAATGAGGTGAAACAATAACATGTCTTATGCAAAATTTTTCATAATTTTATTTTGCAAAATGAAGGTGAATCAAGGATGGTGGTGACTTTAAAACGGAAAATAACAGTTTTAACGCGAAAATAGTTTAAACAGAAGGAATTAATTATAAAATTAGTCCAGCAAAACGATTAGAACATTTTCAAGTATCAACTACTTTAGTAAGCAAATAAAAATTCTTGTTAGATAGAGGGTGCAGCTATTGATATTTATTTCGTTGTATTTTTTTTTGAGTGGGTAATTAAATGGGCATAATTTTACCCATAAAAATACATTCTTGCGAATGAAGTTTATGGAGTTCTTTTCATACATGTTTCAGAATTTTGAATACTTATCGATACTTATAATACGTTTCTTTTTGAAACGATTGCATTTAGCAATAGAGATTGCACAAAGAGGGTTTTTTTCATATTGAAAATTAATTGAATTGAAGAGCCTGACAAATTTTTCTATTAATGCATTCTTTCAAATTTATTGATTCTTAAAATAAATATATACTAGTTTTTCCTACGTTATTACACAGCCATTGCAGCAAGTAGCTTAACATCAATTTACATTATCATCTGTGATTCTTCCATTCGTCTCATGCATCAGTAATGTAAAAAATATCTATGCACCTGCATATATTTAAGACAGTTAACATTTTAATGAAAAGTTTATAATTGATGCTCGAAATATAATTCTACTTTAATTCATATTAAAGTCTTCGATGACGATATTTTGATTGATGTCACCCTTTATGTCACTCTTAGAGGTGCACGTATTTATTCTTTAGTTTTAAGTATCTAAACACCATGATGTTAGGGCCAAGTGAGAAGCAGATATAACTAAACTAAAAACTCTCAATGACTCAGTTGATATTTTAAATAAATCTTTTTTATAAAAATGGTCATTTTTTCGAATACTTGGAAAACTGCCGCCATCGAGACTCCCAACCACAATGCTAATTCATTTCCTATAAAACTTAGGAACGACCAATCTTCCCACCTCGGTAACTGCTGATACACACTTATCTGTAAACTCGAATAAAAAATCTTCAATCGTACATTTTCTTCTTTATAATCTCGAAAAGGGTCAATATCCTTGCATCTGTTAATATCCAAAAACAACGTTTCCTCCCTCAATTTGGATCTCGACAAAACTCCATTGTACTGAACTGAAAGGCACGGAAGCGGACAACCGCATGTTGATCTCGAAAGAGACATGGTGTTGAGAACTTCGTTCAAACAGCATATTTCTGTCTTATTTATTGGGCTACAAGGCTTCAGATCTTCAAGAACTGACAGAGTGGGGTCAGCACAGCCGCACTTTGCGAAATTTTGCTTTTGGATGCAAGCACGAATGCAGCTGTTTTTACTGCGCTTGAAAGATACCAAATCTTCTCCTTTGTAGTAGAGACATTCATCCTTATATGGAGCTGGCAGCCTATGAACAACCGTTTCCCTCAAAGCTATTGACGTTTCATATCCAGGACTGATTATAAACCCTGCTTCTTCTGGATCCGGGATCTCGTCTGGATGATGAATGACTACTTTCGCGCCGTATGTCTCAGAAGTCGGAAGATAGTACATGGTCTCCAGTTTCAAGTTTAATGTCAGCCCACTGTCAGGGCCGGTTCGCGAAATTAGAAGAGGTTCTTCTGATCTGCGATTAAATGCTATACAGTTTCCATACCGAAAGTTTTGAAAGAAACCGAAATTGCTTTTAGAACAAGTTTTGCCCTCATAAAAACAATCTTTCAATAGATCACCCGGTTGATGTCCTCTCTCAAAGCGCTGTTTTTGGCTCATTTGGCTATACTCGAGTAAAAACAATTCCACATCGTTGTGTTTTCTATGAAATGTTTTATTGTTGACAATTTTTCCACAGTCACCAATAGACCTAAATTCCGATATCAGAAGTGGAGTTCCGATCATAGAGTCGTTAGTATTAATCCTTGGGCGATCTGGGGGCGTAAAACAATCCATTCTTTTTAATCGATTTAAATTGCAGATACTTACGGCTGGAAATTCTAATTTTTCTTTTTGACTTATTCTCAAACACATTACAGTCGGATATTCCCAATACAGACGGGAAAATGTCTGTATTGAGTATGCGCTTCCAATGATACATCCCATCCATATCAAAAATCTGGAAATCCTGCCAAAGATTGAAACGGAATAATTTGTCTCATAATCAGATGATGATGATTTTTTCATCCGTTTGAAATTGAAATTAATATGAGGTATCTTTTCTTTCCGAAAGTTGCATCCATTTCTATCGTCTTCGACTATTTGTATTTTTTGATCGTGGAAGGTTATCAGTGCCATATCGGTGATTGGTTAACAACCATCTTTTCTTAACTATTTTAGATACATATTAAATTTTTGTTAGAATAAAAAAAAAAGTTCAATTTTACCTGCTTAAATCAGTCATGTATATTCTGAGTATGCATCATTTATAAAATATTTTATCTACGTAAAACATTTCAGGTAACCTCTTCAACAGAAATCACAGATATGTAGCAAAAGAATACGATACAGCACATAGTACAACAAATAGAAAATAAAAAGATTCATTATTGGTCACGTAATAAGAATATCATTGGCGTGCTGCATTCGATGTAAGCGACTCTGACATGTAGAATATAATTCAGTAATTTTAAATTTATTAAAATTTGCATCGAGCGATTATTGCACACAAACAAAAGTATTTCTTCTTCCTTTTCTCTAAACAATTTACAATTTTAATAATAAAATAATAGTTGGAAATCATTGAAATTATATTTATATCTGTGTCCGAAAATAAAAAAGCGGATTCTTTTGTGCAGTTTAAATATTAATCGATGCTCTGAGCTCAAACGGTGCAGAAAAAATTCTCATTATCATTGCTAATGATCCTTATGGAATGGAATAAATATATTTCATCGGTATTCTTAAACAAATGAACACTAAAGATAAATTCACTCATTACTTTTTGTTAAATGATTTTAGTCGTTTCAATAGGCTGAAGGACTCTCGTTTTTTAAGAATTATTGAGATGATTCGTTAGAATGTGAATCATTAATAAGATGAATCATTTATTGAATAGAATCATTCAATAAGAGCAAACAAAAACATAGGTTTTGTTAAAAACTCATTATATATTTATAATTTAATTTATTTGTAGTGGTTTCATGTAAATTACTCTGAATTAATTCCAGTGTATATTGCCTTGGTTTATTAGAGGTCTCCCCTCCCCTCCCCCAAAAAAGAATAAAAAGGAACGTCTCAAAAAGACAATTTAAGGTAATTATTATAAAATATTCACTTTTCGAAATATTCAGAATTAAAAGTCACAAATAAATATTCCAGGCAAAAAAATTCACATAACACAACACACACAAACACACACATATTTATGTGTGTGTGAGTGTGTGTGAGTGTGTGTGTGTGTGTGTGTGTGTGTGTGTGTGTGTGTGTGTGTGTG
>JAPMOR010091559.1:133693-159779 GCA_026543865.1 Argiope aurantia | reverse complement strand
TGTGTGTGTGTGTGTGTGTGTGTGTGTGTGTGTGTGTGTGTGTGTGTTTATAAGTTGATCAAGGTTCATAAAACGATTTAGTTCTATGATGATAATCCGACAAAAATATATTTTATTATTTATTTCACAATTCTCTACATATTAGAAAATATAATTTTATAGTCGATTATATTTAGCAATATTCAATTTTAGTGTAACTTTCATTTATTCATTTTAGTGCAACTTTAACAGTTGTGTATTCGTCGACCTTAATGTGTATACTAATTTTCCAATTTTTTTCATGCATCTTGAAAAATATAGACTATGAGCTAGTTAATTTGCTGTTGAAAGAGTAGCTAATGTGCTTAAATTTCTTTGACCCACAGACGACACTACAACGGTTTCGAAATTTTAAGAATATGCAATTTTTTAGTAAAACCACATATAAAATTTAATAGATATGGGTCTCTCCACTTTGAAATTTGATGAGGCAAATATTTAATTTTCTTCCTTTCTTACTCGCGAAAATAAAAACGTTAAACATTAATCAAAATCTCAAGATCGACAATATTTTCAAGAACATTATGCAAATGTAAAAAAGTTTTGAACGCAAAATGTACCAAAAATTCAAATTTTTCGATACCGCAATTTATGAATAGATATAAGCTAAATTTTATACAGTATATAATTTAAGATAATAAGTTCAGCATTTTGCCACAAGATGGCAGCACAAATCCAGTTGTTTTAAGCAATTCAATAGAATAATGTTGGTACTATATTAAAGACAATAAAATTAGGTCTTATAAAGGAAATAATAAAATGTCAAATATATTATATTTACAATAAATAACAGCAGCTTTTGTATTTTATTTTTCTACTAGTTAATTTATATAAGTTTATGGTATTTTCAACCCGAGTGCACTTAGTATAAAAGTAGTTTATTCTTTTTGTGAGTCATATTTCTTCACTTGCTCTGGTGTCGTGATACCTACCTGTTGCACATCCCTTATTGTAAGTTGGGGTTTTCAAAAGAGTAAGAATGGTAAATGCTTATTGCTGCTTTTTCAATATCATGGAAGAACAGCATTCGCAAACTTGCTGATATATATGCAAGCGCATAATTTTTTAATCAGAAGGCAATTTCGAAGACAGTGAAAAGACTTTTGGTTTCTTGGCGTCGGTTTATTTCATCTCCGGAAAAGCACGCATTATGTACAAGCGATTAGACAAACACAACACATAACGACACAGAAAGAAATGAGGGAAAAGCTCTTGAACATTTTATCCCTGGTCTTATATAACCTAAGCTACTGATAAGGAAAATATTTCTCCATAGTGCTTATATACAATGAGATTTTGATAGGGATTTTCGCTACACGCGCGGAGAAGGCAAGGGAAACGCAGGGATATTTTAAAAAAAAAAAAAAGAATTTGTCACGTCAGGGGAATTTTGTCCCTTCACTCGGTGTGTGGGAAAATTAGGTTTTTAACCGATTCAGTAATTTTACAAAGCTTCTCTTGAATTAATTAAGTAGAGAAAGTGGAATTGGACCAGGAAATAAGAGAATATTTTAGAATGAAGTTACTATGTGCTAAATTAAGATAAAACCTTGGAAATTAATTAAATTAAAATTATAGTTTAAAATATCTTTATATATATATATATATATATATATATAATGATGACTTTTAATTTAATTTAAATCTTAATCAATTTTTTTAACTTGAAATAATTTATGCTACTTTATTCTAAAATTTTTCTCCTTATCCAAACCCCACTTTTTTATTTAATTATTTCTAACACACACTATGAAAATTGCTGATTTTTTTGGTTCGCTCGTCACAGGCGAAGGGATAAAAATCCCTAATACGTACGCATTCCTTTCAGGACACCTACGATTTCGGTTCCTAAGCATCAAAAAATATCTATAAGAATCTCTTTGTAAAATCACCAAAGGAAAAATTTCTGTCACTTTTCTCTTGTCTCCTGGTGGGAAGGAACACGTTCCAGCTTCATCTGCGAGTACACAGTATTACCCTCTTGTACTCAGGTAGTTTCTCCATGTCCACACAACTGTTTGAATAATCGTAAAGATTATAGTCGTAGGGACGTGGAGAGGTGTTACCTACTCAAGTAACACAGCTTGTTGCACAATATTATATAATACTGTTCAGTATTATATGATATTAATCAATATTCCACAATTTTATACAATATTGCGAATATTGATCAATGTCCTACAATATTGTACAATATTGTGCAATATAATATGATATTAATCAATATTCTATCATACTATACAATATTGCGAATAATACTAATCTACAATATTGTACAATATTTGTGCACTACTAGGGTAGTGAAATAAACTGAAGTTTATTCCAAAAAATGTCATCTTTCTGCCACACATCTACCAAAATTATACTACATATATACTTATCATAGATTTCATTCTATGAAATCGTTTCTTCGTTTTCTATAAATTAAGAATATCTGAGATATTCCATTGAGATATTCTGAAAAGTAGTTGTTTTGTTTAGTTTAGTTTAGTTACATTAACGTCCTGTTTTAGAGCAACATTAGGGCTATTTTTGGACGGACCTTTTGATTTTGAACCGCATTGAAATGACAAGGGCGACACTTGAGCTTTAGAGTCCAAAGAAAATAAATTGTTTTGTATAATTTCGTCACTTTTATCTTGTCCATTTTATGTTTTCTGCTGTGTAAAAGCAATAAAAACAGAATCTCTTTCTTTAGTTTTGTTTAATGTTGTGTAGTGATATTAACATCCCATTTTGATATTACAAGAGGTGTATTTTGCAATATTCATATTTTTGAGCAGTAGTTACTTGACGAAGACGATTCCTAGGCTGGTAACATGTCCTCCTTTAATTTCTCCTACATCCTATATTCGCATTGGAGATGAAGATGAAATTATGTTTTTAACCTGTAGCCTTTTATTAACCTACCAACCTATTCCAAATTCCTTCATTAATTATACCTTATCCTTAAAATGCTCTCATGCTCGTGCGGGAAAAAGCTTCATTGGTCGTAGTTAAGTTAACGTCTTATTTTCAAACAATGCAAGGTAATTTTGAATCACTGTTAAAGGACAATACCTAAGTGATGTCCAGATTCTCATGCTTCAACAACAGAAGAATGTTTGATCAACAATAGCTTTAAAGCCTCGTTCGGACGACCCGTGGTCTTACGAATTTGGCCATAAATCTGACTGACCCATTTTATGACCATCCTATACTGTGGATGTCGGTCCGGAGTTTTCCGCAAATTGTTGGTAAACTGCACAGACATATATAACCCCGGGAAACCACAAGAGAGAGGAAAGAGGGGAAAGTGTGCCTGACTCCAGAAAGTGTGCAAGATCGTTGGAACGAGGCTTAATGCGCACCAAGCTTGTATATAGGATGTGAAATAGAACATGGAAATTATAATTAACCTTCCCCGATCCGTTACTGTAACGAGACCTACATTTTTTCCCGATTATAATAAATTTTCTTTGGCTAAAAAAATATTTTTGTGCATAGTAGCTGTACATAATTTTTATCTCATATTTCTACCTACGTAAAGTACTTATCAGTTTGAAGAGTCACCCCGTCCCTTCTGATTGATAAGAAGATGGATAAAATGGAAAGATGTTTACCTTTGAAAGAAATTTCTAAAAATCAGATCAAATTTCCGATTGAAATGAAGAAATTAGAAGTGCTTTCATCTGGCAGTTGTGAAGGCAATTCTTCTCGTCTTTTCACTGAAAATAATATAATAAAAAAACTGTAGGAAAAAATGAAATGCGAGGCGTATAAATACAAAAAATATTAATGCAATAAATCTATATATTGTTTTGCAAATCTATATTTGTTTTGAGCAATTTAGCCATGTGACACGATAGAAATCACATGCCTCAGTAAAAAAGTTCGAGAAGTTTTTCATCTTTTCGTTCATTATGAAATGCATCATCTTAGTTTTTATTATTATTATTATAATGTCACTAAAATTTAAACTTTAATTTGAAGCATTACTGATTACAAATAATTTTGTTTTGTTTTTTGTTAAAAGTAAATTAAAAAAGGACGCGCTTTAAAAATTTTTCCAACTCTGCTTTCTTACGAAGTTCAATTTTAATTGTGAGTATGATAAAATTTCAAAAGGTTCTTTAAAAGAGGGCTTGAAAAAGAAACTAACTCATCAGTAAAAAATAAGCCATGCATTCATAGATCCATTATCAGCAACGAAAGAAATCCAAGCTGAAACACTTGAAGCAAATATGAAAACGATATTCTTTGAAAGTTTCATTCTTTGTTAAAAGTAAGTTTCTTTGAAATATATTGTTGTAAAATAAGCTTAAAAATTATTTACAAAGTAATTAAAAATATAGTATAATCTCACTCTACTGGCATAATACGCTTTTGAATCTTACTCCTGATGTGAAACATTTGTTCAGTGAAATTATTTTCCCATTAGGAATGAACGTAAAATACTACAATGCGTTTACATTTCGAAAAAAATAATTAAACAAATTTGTAATAGTGTATGACACATAAAGCATTTTTTTTTTATTTTATAAAGAAGGGTACTGTTTACAGACATTTTGTCTTCGGCTATGCTTCCAAATTTGGAGACAATGAGGCATAATATTAATTTTAAATGAATATATAGCATGTATAGCTATAGCCTTTTTACGGTGGTGCTTTTCAAAATAGAGCATAGCGATTTCCCTTACTTTTAGCATATCTCTTATTTTTCTAAAAGGCTGTTGTTCTACTGAGGCTGTTATTTTTATCCTTTCTTGATCAAATCTCTTCCGCGGCTTTTTGCTGTGACATAGAATGCAGCTGCCTAAGTTCTTCGTTAGTTCTAACCATGTTCTTCCAACAGTTAATCGATGTCATTGCTATCGAACACTAGCATCGCAATCTTGGTTACAGAAACAGCCGCATCGATTAACGTCCATAGGCACTATCTCAGACTCGGAGTCGTACTCGGCAATACTATCCGACCAAAGCCACTTCCTTACAGATACAAGGGTTATCTTCAAACAAGCTCTCAACACAGACCGATACCCCAGAAACAAGCCAATACGACATGTGACGTCACGGTGTCTTTTTGTTAGTTGTTCTGCGAACCATCGCTCGTTACGGGAGTCTAAACGAAACATTGTACAGTAATTAAATTGCTATTATTGAAAAAGATAATATTTTAATATTAAGACCACCGCTGAGCATCTCAGACATGAGTAGGGCCTCAAATGATCTCCTTAGGTTGGTACAAAAATGATGGGGGGTGACTACACCCTGCCTCTGATGGGATATGCCCCCTATTGGGGGAGTTTGTACCGTGGCCGGTGATTAGGACTCAACTTTATTTCCTGCCAAAGCTGTTATAGAATTAGGGTAATTCAGAGTTTTTCGTGTGACTTCGGGTGGGTCGGAGTAGTCAGTTATGATTTTAAATATTAAAAGGGCTTAAAATTCATTTTTCCGCTATAATATTTTTATTCGTTATGAGATGCGGAGAAAATGTTAAAATGTCGTTTCGTTTTTAATTAACAAATCATTTCAAAAAAACGCGAACCCCCAGATATTCTCTTTTATTATATATATATATATACACACATTTTTGTGACCTTAATTTTGGACATAAGTGTGTATATATATATACACTCATGTCCAAAATTAAGGTCACAAAAAAGTTTCTCAAGGTAATTCTAAATGGATACCAGTAAAATTTAAACAAATTTTATTTTATACATTGTGAAGAACCGATAAGACGATATTTACCTTTGTTGTGGGAAAAAATGTTGCTTAGCATTAGTTTTTGGGGAACTACTAAAATAAGACCGTTTACGCATCTGGAATTTTTTCCTGCAATTTTGTGAATATTGCATTAAAACAAAAAGTTTAACCTTTTTCCAGTGAGAATGAGTTTTTATAATCGTTTAGACGATTCCTTGAGATGGAGAGTCATTGACAGGCTTGAAGCTGGGCAGTCTCAAGCGGAGGTGGCTCGATGGCTACAAGTGGCACCGAAAGTGGTATCCAGGTTGAGGAATCGATTCCAAACAAGTGGTACTGTAACCAGGAAGGTCGGCCAAGGCCGTCACAGAGCAACGACGCCTGCACAGGATCGCTATTTGGCACTAAGCGCACGACGGCATAGGCTGATAACGGCTCCTCAACTTGCTCGTGACCTTGCTGCTGCGTCTGGAATAAGAATTTCTAGACAAACAGTATGCAGAGAGGGCCCTTCATGCCCGGAGACCAGTTGAGTACGTCGCTGTGACTGCATCTAACAGAAAAGCCTGGTTGATGTGGTGCCGAACACATCAGTCTTGGGCACAGCAAGAATGGGGGCGTGTTCTTTTCAGTGATGAGTCGAGATTTACCACACAGAGTGACACTCGTCGAATCTTTATCTGGAGAGAGCAAAGAGCTCGCTATCATCCCTCCTACGTAAAATAAATCGACAGATTTGGTGACAGGGGAATCCTTGTCTGGGGTGGCATAATGTTGGGCAGTTGTACACCACTGCACGTCTTCGATGCGGGTACTGTCAATGCACATCTCTATAGGGATGAGATCCTTGAAGCCTATGTGAGGTTGTTCCGGGATGCTTTTGGCCCAGACTTCATGTTTATGGACGATAACGTGCGTCCACACAGAGCCCAGATCACTGATGATTTTCTTGAGGAAGAGGATATTCGACGTATGGATTGGCCCTCGAGATATCAGGATCTCAATCCTATTGAACATGTCTGGGGCGGTCTCGGAAGAGCCATTGCACAGCATAACTCCCCCACCCCTAATACCCTCCAAGAGTTAAAAGCCACACTTTTGGAAGAATGGGCTTTGTTGCCCCAAGCATTTATTGGCACCCTCATAAACAGTAGGAAATCTCGTTGTGAAGCCTGTATAGCAGTGCACGGTGGTCACACTCCATATTGGACAGGCTTTCCCCCCGAGATAAATTTTATCTCTGATTCATAAAATAACACTTTTTGATATACCCTGTTTCTTAATTCCCAATTAAAATCTTTTCCATGTTGGTATGTGTCTATGTTCTTTCTTCTATTGTAGTGTATCTCTGTGCCAAATTTAGTGGCAACACAGCAAATAGTTTTTCATTGTTCGCAGATTTTATGTTTGTGACCTTAATTTTGGGCATGAGTGTATATATATATATATATATATGAGTTCGTGGATTTACAATATTTGTTTTGACTTCATCATTAAATAGAAACTTCTCGAAAGTTAACGAGCTTGTAATACTCTGTAATTTTACTGCCAGGTATTTCTACAGAAGGGAAGCTTGCGTGCATTCAACTTATTGTGTTCAATAAATAATACGTGGTGTTACCCTTCAAAAGAGTTGAATATGGGAAGCTGATTTTTTTTTCTTTGAATCCCTTCATATAAGGCGCGGCATTGTTTCAATTTATTGCTTCTGTATATTGTGTTATTTCCTTGTTTGTTAATGACCTCAAAGCGAGAGCGCGGACTCAAGGAAATAAAAACATAACATCGTTACTACATGTGTTCTAGAATGAAATGAAATCAAAAGAACAGGTTGGTAAGAAGTGTTTTTTTTTCTAAAAAAACCCTCAGATTTCTTATGTGAATACAATGGAAAAGATTACATAATTTTTTTTATCAAGGTGATTTGATCTTTTTCTTTCTCGTAAATATATTGTTCGAAGTACTGTAGTCGTCCAAACAATATTTGACACCAATATTTTTTTTCTCAATCTCCTTTCATAAATTATGTCTATCTGCCGATTTATGAGCATTATAGTTCAAAAACACAACAAGCTGACCCATGAAACTTGTTTCGTGGCCTTTTCCACACATATACAGTTTCATGTCATGGTCAGTTTTCCTGTCTATCAGTTCAAGTCTGCGTGAACAATATAATTCAAAGTTCCCAACAACTAGGTAGGTAGAATTAAGCAAGTTATTTTGTATCCTTTGCAGATTTTTATCAAATTTTTGATGCAATTAATTTGACAATCTGTCGCACTGTCAATCTGAGAGCGTGAAAAACTACTTATTGAATATAAAAATTAGAAAAAGTTTAGAGAAATGAAATATAATCTTGTCATCAGTATTTTAGATTTGTATTGAGTCCAACCAGATTGTAGAGATGCTTTCTTCCCCCCCCCCCAAAAAAAATTAGAAATTTTTTCATAATCTGAAAATAAAGTAGAAACTTCGGAGATTCTAAAACAGACTTTGTTTTTAATATACGTAAGTTAGAATTATAGATATAGTAGTTTCAATAAAAAACAACTAATAAAAATGAAATGGTAAACAGTTTTATTTTTAACCGAAAATAAGAGATTTATTTTATTTTTACCGTAAAAATATCTGAAATAACATTTGATGTGTTTATATTAACTCTCTTCCCACTCAGCCGAAGTATGCTTATTTTTGGCATTTTTATTAAAAAGCGTGAAAACTACATTTGTTTCCAGTACATTTGATGAACTCATTTAGAAGTGCAATATCAAAGCGCATTTTCTGAAGACTGAATATTTCACTGTGATTGATTCACAGAAAACAGGATATCTCAAAATCAATTCAATAAAATTTCATGAAATTTGGCATGCATGCAACCAAATCTTTTGAGGGTGGGTTAGAACTCGATTTTAAGATAAATTCCTTTAGAAACTTTTTACAGACACTTTAAATTAAAAACGTAGACAAATTTTGACAAAAAAAAACCATTAACAACTTCAAATTCTCATAAAATCTTTATTTATTAAAATAATAATTATCTTGCGGTCTGTTACATTTTATGTAGTTTGAGCTATATATAAGTGAAATCAAAATTAAATATTTCTATTAATTTTTAAATTACTCTATTTTTATTAACATTGAAAATGTTGCTAAATGTTCATTAAATAAGCAGTTTTTTTCAAAAACTAACGGCAAAGAGTGTATTTTTTTTTCTTCTTCTAATAGCGACCTTTCTAGTCTGTTTTAGCTATTTGATGCAATAAGAAATGTTAATACATCATTTTTTGAAAAGAAATTCGTCTCCCAACCTAGTCGGATACTTTATGTTGTTGATCGGATCAACTAGAAAATGAAGACAACCAAACACTGGGCTACTTTACTGGGCTACGAAATACAAAACTTCCGCTAATATACAAAATAGGAGAACGCTTTTACTAGTTGAAGTTGAAACTAAAGTTTTTTATATAAATTTCATTCCTTGGCTTTGTGATCTTTGGTTAGGACAGTTGATATCACCACGTTCTATTACTTTCGTTTGTTACAGTCTAATAAGTAGTTCAATAACAATTCTTCAACAATTAACTGGGGAGTGGTGTTCTGGTGTTAAAGCCTCGGCTTCAGAACCGGAGAATTTCAGGTTCTGGACTCAATTCCAATGAAGAGGCGTTGTGTAAGCGGGTCTGGTGCACGTTACATCTGTCGGGTGAAAACGTCATTCCGCCGGTGTGGTGTGGAAGCGTGGAGAGGGTTGTGCCAACTCAGGTGTCGTCCACGTCATCTGGCCGTGGTTGAAAATTACAAGATTCGTCCCAAAATAGTCGTAGTGTTGCTTTAAAATGGGCCACTAATATATCTAAACTCAATAGTAAGCTATTTAGCGTCCCAGATAAATGCGAAATATGTCGACATGAGCCACTGAAATTCAGTCTTTGATGTCGACATGAGCCACTGAAATTCAGTCTTTGAAGTCCAATCATGCCACAAATGTTTTAATGAAAATCTCATACTTGAATTAAATTCCAAAAATCTAGATTTACAAAAAATTTTAGAAAATCTAATTAACACCTATCATATTAACATATCAAAAATAGACCTTTTAGAATTTTGATAAAAAAATCTTACAATCTTGCTCTAATAAAAATGTACTTAAAATATTTTTGAAATTATAAACTTTTTATTATTTTCACGCATAGGAAATATAGAGGAAATATTGTAGTTATCGAAAAATTCGAGCTCGTAATTTTGACGAATCTCCGAATTTCTGACTTCCTTGAGTCCGAAAAACATTTTTTTGGCATTATGACTGTCTGTGAAAATTCAAAAATGCTTTCAGCCAGAAAGCTGAAATTCGGTATTGTAGCAGTTGCATTACACTTATCTTCTCTTTTGGATACTAGATGGCGATACCTGATTAAGCCATTCCATATGTCATCCCATAATGCATTGCAATGGTAATGAGAAGAAGATAGGATGCTGAACTGTGAAGCGTGCGCGTAAATGTCTTGTCTTTGTGTTTGTAATTGTTTAGTGTGTGAATGTGATTATTAAAGAAATGTTTCCTACAACATTCGCCCTGTTGCTTCCTGCACAGATCATAATAATCCACATACCACCACAATATATAAAATTACTACCGAATTTGTAAATTTCTATCAAATTTTGAATGATATATATTCACAGCAAGTGGGTTTGCTTGGTTGTTCGATTAAAAGTGAACCCGGTGACTGCAAAAGGCTGAAGAGCTAGGTCGATAAAATTTGGAGCACAGGTTTAGAAAACAAAATATTGATAATTATCGAATTTTGAATCAAATCCTTCAGACGATTGACCACCTGTCGGTCTGTGCATTTGTAGGCACGTAAACGCAATGTCTTAAATCGATGAAATTCGGAATGTTATCTGTAATTTTTTGTCAAATTTTTTCCGAGTTCAATCGCTTGATAGATTCAGTAAAAATGCTATATTCACTTCAAACATCTATATTACGTCATCATCTTTCACCGATGCCGTGCAAGCTATTAGATAGCTTTATTCAAACTTTTCAATTTTAAACGGTGGACAGAGGATAATACCTTTATTGGAGTACTATTATATTTATGCGAGACAGTTTCGAAGAGACCACATCCTTTGGTTCTTTACTGTATTTACTCATTTCTTTTCCAGATTCTTGGAATCAATTTTTCCGTAATACCATGCTAAATAGTACTTGTTACTTGTAATCAGAATTAAATAAGATTAAGCAATTCATTGATAATCAAGTTCTGAAAATATTAAAATATTGTATTATCATCTGCAACTTATAACTGCACAGAACTCTAGTATATCAAGGAATCAGAGGCGTAGTGGACGTAAGTTAATAACTCTTATTCGTCGTTAGTGATTGTTCTCCCTCTGGTGTGGTGTGAAAGTTTGAAGAGAGGTTTGCCAGCTCAGGTGTCCTCCCAGTCATTTGACCGCGGTTCAAAACGACAAGGTCCGTCCCAAAATATCCCTAGTGTTGCTTTTAAACTAAACAATTGTCATTAATAAAGGACAAACATCGCTTTTGGAATGGAATTGTTTCTATAGGTTCCTTTTCATTTTTAAATGTAAAACTGATAGAAATGTAGTAGTGCCTTGTCCCTAGACTAGCGGCTGAGACGTCTGTATCCCCTTCCCCTCCCCCCACCGTCAATGCAGAAAATGAGTGAAAAATCAATAATTAAACCTCATCTTTAAAAAAGTGATAACTAAATTACATCCCTGAAATTTATAATTTGAAAAAAAAAGTTAAGAAAAGCCTGTGGACCAAATCACTATTAATTATAAATCGTTATTAATCATTCATTTTCTGTTTTGCCGTCTTAATCGCATTCTTAATGAACATAGATGTACCATCTTTTAATTCATATGTGTCAAATGACATTTGCAAAGAATTTATTTCATCAAGAAAATAAATAACTATTTTATAAATAATTAATGTGTGAAATCTGTAGATGCATTACAGGTGACTGAATTACCGATGGTTTAAATGTCTACGTTATTTAACAACTAGAAATGATCATTTTCCTTATCTAAGCGAACTCTGCACATTACATTAATCTAAACGACCTATTGACATTTTCGTTATTGATGGCAAATGACACGAAGACCTTGAAACCTGGCCCATAAGCTGTTTCTGAACTTTTATCGAATTCCTTCAGCGCAATCTTCAAAGCAGTTCTATTTGCAGAAGCAACGCAATGCGTCAAATGTGATGTCTTAATCTTAGATTTCGAATGTGGTATCATCTATATGATACATCCGGTCGTTTACCTCGCTTTTTGGAAAAACAAATTATCGCGAAATGTGTTCTTTTTTCGCTGACAGATAATACAAAAATTTTATTTATGCAGGGTGGCCATAAAATAACTTTCCTTATATGGAGGCTTCTGCAAGCTGAAACAAATGAACGAAATGAAACCGCACTTCAATTACAGATTGTGGTAGGCATGGGAAGATGAATTCCGCAGGAATAAAAATTAGTACCAAAAATTGTCGATAAAGGAAATATTGGCGCTGTGGAAGTACAGTTATTCATGAAATTCACAGAAAATAATCTTTTATTTATCAATATTAAGGTCCCTTGGACGCCGTGCTGCGTTTTCAATATGCTGACCTTCCCTCTGTACAACCTATTGCATACGGTGTATGACGTTCTCCACTGCTGCGTGTAAGCTGTCAGTTTCAATGTTCATAACAGGCCGTCTTTGTTAAGAATTCGGTTAACCACGTGATCTTCCTGGGTGGAGCTAGCTGCCAATCATGTATCACGTGGTCTCCCTGTTGTTGTTTAGTATATTCTTCTTCCAATGTGATGTCGGTACTCTCTCTCCCGAGAAATTTTATGTGTAGTTCTCTAGACCTACTACACTATGGCGTATTCATGTGCCTTTTGTTGTTGATGTTACCAATGAACCCCATAAAAGACAGCCTGTGTCTTCAAGTCATTTTATCCAGACCACAATCTTCACTATCAAATAAATTATTACGTAATCAAGAAATACAATAATAATTTAATAGTCTTTTTTTCTGTTTCAAGACATGCTGTTTTGCTTCAAGACATGCAGCCACGGCGTTACACTGTCTAGTGTAGAACAGCTTTACCAGTAAAGCACGCTGAGGTAAAGTTGTGCTCATATTAAGCACACATCAATAATCAATAACGAACTACGGACAAGAACAAACAGCTAACAGGTCGTTTGTTTCTTCTTCTCTTTTTACAAAGAAAACATGGTGCTGCTGTCATGCACGCGCTAGGAATTTTATATAATCCATCTCGATATGCAAATTTCCTTGTTCGTACGTACAGCAGCGCCAATATTTCCCCTATCGGCAACTTTTATTACTAGTGTGTGTGTGTGTGTGTGTGTGTGTGTGTGTGTGTGTGTGTGTGTGGAATTCATCATCTCGTGCTTTCCACAATCTGTATATGAAATGTGGTTTCATTTCATTCATTCGTTTTAGCTTGTAGTGAAAGCGTATAAGCCAGTTAGCAGCTACGCTACACGAGCAATTGCTTTTGTATTGTGTTCATGTTACTAAGCTGTGAACCACGCAGGTTCTATCCTCGCGCATCTCAATTAACCACATTGTTGACCTCGGACGATGAAACTTCAACCTTCGTTCAGCTGTTGTGGCGCCATCTACCCACAGTAACGTAAAGTCGTCAGATTCACTTGACGCAGAAACACAAAAAAAAAAGGCTGCAGCAACACAAAGTCGTCAGACTCACCTGGCGCAACAGCAACCACACACACACGCTCGCCAACCCAAATGGGTACAAGGCACATCTCAACAGCTAATACATCACCACTCAACAGCTATATCATTCGTCTTACCTCCGATTCAATGGAGGGAAGAGTCTGTAGAGAAAGATTATAAGCCATTAACAGCTACGCTACAGGAGCAATTGATTTTGTATTGTTGTCATGTTACTGGGCTGTGAACCACAAGGGCCCAGGTTCTATCCTCGCTCATCCCAAACCGCCACAAGCTGTAGAAGCCTCCAAACAGGGAAAGTTATTTTATGGCCACCTTGTATATACTGTTTCTCTTGTGAAAATTAATCTTATTTTGTAAAACAAAATTTTCTTCAGTGTAGTTATTTATTCTTCACCTGTAAACTTCCCCTTAATAGGTTTAATATTTCAAAAAGGAGACATGGTAAACTAGTAATATCGTCTTTTCTCGTATATTTTAATGTTTCGAAACGTTTTGCTACGTAGTACAAAGACGATAATCTGGTATACATGTTAGGCTTATTTTCAATAGGTGTGAAATTACATGCACAACTACAGTTTTCTTAAAAGGTCAAAACACAAAATTCCAAGCTCGGCCAATTGTTATTTCATTCGCAACGAAATCATTTACCGTTATTATGTTCGTATATACACAAGTAAGCTGATAGCTCATTTCTTCTAACATGTAGGCCAAAGTTAAATGTGGTTCAATTTTTAAGGCTCAAATTATTTACTGTCCAGTCGTCTTTGGAAACCAACTGGTCTGCCAGTAATATTAGTTGCATTCAATTACAAGTAAACCGCTTACATATAACTTGATTTCCTCCATGGATGCTTTCTAATCATTATACTGGGACAGACATTTAGAGGCTTGTTGCTCTGACGCTCCTGTTTATTGTGAATGCAAACTTTCCTTTCTCTCTTTCTAGATTAAATTTGCGCCAAGTTTGGCAGCTTAATCGATTTGTTCTGTTGCTGCTGCTTATGGCATTTAGCATATACAAATGCCTACTGACAAAGTCAGCGATTTTAAGCGTCTCTTGTTTAAGTACATGAGTCCTGAGTAAGTACATTGTAAGTTACTCATGTACATTATACATGAGTTTAAGTACATTGTAAGTTAAGTCTTGTTAAGACATGAGTACATCTTAGGCCCTTTTCATGGGGCGGACTCCATTCAGACATTTCATTCACTCAACCACAGATCGTAATTTAAACCTGAATCAGAAAACGATCCCCTCTGATCCGGTACCACCAATGGCATTGGCTCGATTTTGGAGGACTTCGAGGCTGCGACAGATTTGTAAGTGCACCAGCCACCCTGTATACGGAGAGTCTTCGGCCGTCGTGGTTCGAGTTCATAACCTACGGGATGCGAATCCAACGCCCTACTAACCAGACTATCCTGGATTTGGCGGTTTATTCTGTAGAGCACTAACATGCACACACATTCTTTTTCATTAATTATTGGGAAATCTATCTATCTAGCTTTGCTACCATTTCGATAAGTTTTTTTCTCACATATCACGAACAGACAGATTGACAGAAATGTAGCACTCATTTTGGAATTAGGTCGATTCCGTTCTGGAAGTTTCAATTCTCAGGTTTATTGCTTTTCTCAATTATCGCATTCACATGAGCATGGACGGTAAGTTCTAGTTCCAAATGATTCTAGAAAGCTTGAGAAAATACTAAAATTGCAGTTTCAGGAGCACATGTCGAATTCTAATCTTCTACCTACTTGTATTGTCGAGTTATATTCACAAAAAGACAGACAAACCTATTTTTAGAATGCAGAAAAAAAAACAATTTTCGTAGCCAGATGATATACTACGTTCCCTTTATCTGAGTTGTTGCATTTTGTGTTATCGCATGCAAATGTATGGAGCAACTGATGGGTAATCTTTTAATTTAAGAGGAGGATGGAATTTAAAACAAAAAAAAATGACGAAAATATGAAATATTCTTTTTATTGTTTTATCACCAAGTTATACATTTTATTTAAACTAAAAAAATATTAAAATCTGTAGTGTTCAATAAAATGAATAGTTAAAGAACTTTGAAGAATAAATGTACGTTTCATGACATTTTTCTCAGGACGTTGTTCTGGTTAGTATATCTAATTAGTACCGATTATAATCTAATCAGTATTAATATCTTTGAAACTTTTCAGATGTTTTAATTCTTTAGGAAATTGCTTGAAATTGATAATAAGGATTTCGGCTAAATATTAAAAGAAAACTGAGTATGCATTTTATGTTTTTGAGTTCTTTTGGATACTTAAAAGTATATTTTAGTTCAGTAAATCATAAAATTCCGTATGGAAATTCAATGCGTGCGCGTAAAAATATTTCCGAAAAAATTAACTTTTAAATGAAACTACAGGATCATAACCAGTTTCGTTCTAAATACATTTATATAGGAAAATACGGGGGACAAAAGAAAAAATTAAAAAACTATATATTTTAGAAAAATTTGAAATTAAAAAAAATAATGTTTTGATTTTTTAAAATAATATATTTTTATTCAAAACGTTTCTTTAAAGATATTTGAAGTATTTATTTTTTGATACATATACACGCAAATTTTATTACTCTAAATGAATTCGCAAAAATTCTTAATAAAGTCCCCTATTTCCCTATTACTGAAACTATATGTCAGTTTTATCCTTCTAGATTTCCCTCTCTAAAATTTCAGTTATCGTGCTCAAATACACTCAGACAGACAGACAAACTGGTTGGATTTCATTCAAGATTTAATAAAAATCTTCAAATTATTAAGACCACATGCCGAATCCCACCGGACAGCTCAAATTGTTTTGAGGTACCGCGTTCACAGACGGACAGACATAAATTTTGTAATGTATTTTGCAGAAATTTACAAACTGTCTGCGGTAATAAGATTATTAGCAGGTCTGAAGTATGGAAATTTGACAAAATCTCTAGTTAGAATTTTTAACGATTATGACATTTCCTTTTTTTATACATGGAATAAGAGAGAGTCGGCAACAAGAGTGACGGCGCCAAAACTTTCTCGCATATCCTCTAATAATATTTCAAGGAACGCTGCGCATGGCATTGCCTTACAATAGTTACGTAATACTAACCTTTCGCTTGAATCTAGCATTTTTACTGAATCTAATGTGCGATTCTTGGCGAGTTTTTTGCCGATTAAACCATGGCATGTGGTAAAAGATATCTGAAAATCGAGTTTGTGTTTTTGACGCGTTTCTTCCAATCGATTGATACCAAAATTTGACACACAGTTGCAGTAATTATAAAATCACTTATCATATGTGGTATATTATATCATGTGTGATAACATCGCGTTGCACATGTTTCTGATAGTACAGATCGACAGACGTTGAACCCCGTGGAGGATTTGGCTCCAAATTTGATGCCTACACTACAAGATGTTAAATCTGTGAACCTAATTTTATCCATCTAGCCACCTTCGTTTTTTAGCTATCGTGTTAACTGATATTCGAACAGTCAGACAGACGTACTTCCTCTGAGAAGATTTCGCATTCAATCTACAAATTTGGTGTAAAGGACCGTATTCTAAATTTCATCCGTCTAGCTCAAGGCGTTTTTATGTTATCTTTACCACAGACTCTGGAAGGTCTTAAGAGGACGCGGTGGTCTGGTGGTAAGGTCTCTGCTTCGGAACCGCAAGATTTCAAGTTCGAGACCAGATTCCATCTAAGAAGCATCGTGTAAGCTGGTATGGTACACCGAAACGTCCCCAACGGGTGTGGTGCGGAAGTTAGGAGAGGGGGTGCCAGATCAGAGGGGTCGTTCTCGTTCACCTGACCGCGATTTAAAATTACGAGGTCTGTCCCGAAATACCCCTTGTGTTACTTTAAAGCAGGACGTTAATTCCGTCAATATAACTAAGCTATAAGGGGAGATTTGTCACAATCTCGCGTTCGAATTTTTTTGGCGATTGCAATACTTTTTCTATACATCGTATACGAGATAGTAAAAAATTTAAAACTTGTAAAGAAACGCCACGATAGTATTATTCAAACAATTCTCACACTTATAGCTACATGAAATAACTCCGACTCACTAGCGTTTTTTAAGGGTCTTTTTTTTTTTTTTTTTTTTTTCTTCTTCTTCTTCTTTATCGCAGTTCTTTGCTCTCTAGTTTTTGATTTCCCATTCTCAAAACAAAAAAAAAAAATTTTAATGTTCCTGGAACTAGAGCTTTACTCTCGACTTTCTAAGCAAGTTAAACGAATCGTAAATAAAGAGAAACTACACGCGCAGTAGTGAAACAATGATTGTTCAAGGCCACATTCATATTCGATGGCCACCCTGGGAGCATGTTTGTGAGGCCGCTAAGTAGCGTTTAGAAAATGGAGGTGAAAGTGACATAAATTACTACTAATAGACAACAGGAGAATGGGAGGCCGGCTGGGAAAATATTCCGACGAATGAGACAGCACAAGTTGCAGCAGAAAGAAAGAACAAACGTAAAGATTAATCCTTAGGATTGTTTGGTTCGAGTATTGAGTGCCCCCCCCCTTTCCCAGATTAAGTCTCCAAGAAGCTCCTTAGAATATATATATGTAATGTGTAAAATAATGCACATTTGAGTTTATTTAGTCAAAAGTTATTATATACAGAATAAAAGAAGGACAAAACTTTTCAAAACAATATCAACACTACAGATCATCGTATAAATATTATTTATTAATTATATTATAAAGCTATGTGTTTTTTAAGCTATTAATTACATGATATAAAATTTGCAAAAGATATTCAATTAGAAATGTTGTTATAAAAGCGCAAGATTTAAATGATATTTAATAATTAAAAAAGTTCAAGTATATAATTTGTGTCAATTCAGTGTAAATACAAAATTAAATTATATAGAAAACAGAAATCAAAATTTTAAAATAACGGGTGGGGGTGGGGAACAAATAAAATAACTAATTCGAGGCTTTCTCCTCTTCAAAGTTGAGGGGCTTCTATGCATTTATTTGGCATTAATCTTTCCTGGGCATTTATTAATCCTGAGCGTTTATCTTTCATAAATAATTCTAGAGCTCGTGTTTTCGGATTCCAAGTGATTTTGACACGTTCGCATTTATCAAAATCTAGAGATTGATTTTTTTTTTTTTGGGGCAGTTGCAGCATTTTGTGTTCTTTTTTTTAATTAAAAATACAACCTCTTGTGTTTCAAGATCTCATCGTCCAATTCAAGCTTGCCAAATCGCTTTTAATAAGTGGGCCTTCTGTTTAAAATGATTCTATGTTCCTTTTTAGAATTTAAAAATCAAGAAAAAGCAGAAGATTATTGCCACAAAAATATATCATGCTACATTGCGCATAGCTTTTAAGCTCCACTACAAAAAAAAATCGAATTCTTTTAAAAGAGTATTACAGTGCCACATAGTACTTCAACAACAGAGAAAAAAAAATCTGATACTTGTCTTCCTAAATTTGAATAAAAATATATTCAAGCATAAAACGAAATGTTTTATCTTTTATCGTTTTTATACGAGTCATTTACTGTAAAAAAATCTTTAACTGCTAAGTTTTTATAATTAATGTTTTGACTTAACATCTTTTTTTTCTACCTTTTTTTATGAATCTTAATCTTTATATTTCATGTTATAAAAATTTTCTAAAATTCGTTGTAATTAAAATAAAAGGCATTGAAAGGAATAAAATTTTCATTTTAGAGTTTTATTTAATTATTTCTTACTTATTGATTTCCATTATAACCTTACAGACAGAAACAAAAAAGGAAATTAAAGAAAGTTGAAAGTATATGCGAGTCAACGAATTGTGACGTGTAACGAAAGTGGGAGCAAAACATCATTAGATCCTGAGCAAAGCTGTGACAGTAAAAAGTTGTTTCTTTCTGGACTTTTCGAAAACCTAATTCATAATAAGACTAAAAGAAAATCTCAAAATAACGCCTTCATTACGTGGTATAATAAAGAAATGTAATCAATATACATAAAAGCAAGGGGAAATATTCATTATATGAAAGCAGCGATACAATTAAAACGGAGGAAAATGGTTGTAAAAATAGTTTTTCTTTCATTTATATTGTTTTTTTCTTTGTTTTGTTGAACGAACGAATTCTTATTCGTTTCCTCCTTCAGTGTCTAGTGCTCCACTTCCTGCTCTGTGACTGCGATTAAGTGAATAATTACTAAGTCTTTTGGCAACGCGGGAGTTCAATATCGTCTGCTCTTTAATTTTAGTTAACGACGACCAGTGAGTAGAGGTGGGCGTGTTGTTGCTTATGATGATTCTTATCAAACATTATTTTTGGAACTTACAGACACACACAGAACTTACAAAAAATTGTTGTAAAATTGTGTAATTTTCAGTTCTTGAACATTGTGTAAGTTGTTCATTGAATATTTTAATTTTCAAGAGAATGCCAAAACGTAATTAGATGCATTTTCTGATTTGCATCTGTCAAAATTATAGAAAGGAAATATAAATATAATGTTCAAGTTTTAGTAGAAAATTGATATCGCCATTTCTTGTTTTTATTCTTGTAAACACAGTAGCAAATTACCGACTAAGCAAATCAGGCAGCTACCTAGGTGAACTAATCTAAGAGGGAACCGCAACAGATTAATTTTAAAAAATGGTTACACTAGTAATCAAATAAATTAAATAATTAAAAATACAAATTCTTTAAGTTATAAAATATTACTAAAATATTTACAATTTCACATATCAAAACAATAAGTAACAATCTGTTTCATTCTATTACAGTATATATAAATGCTGTGAATCAACTTAAATAGTTTAGTATACAAACAGAAAAGGCAAATAGTCATGAGGCATAGTAAAAAAATGTTAAAAATTTTTATAATATAAATGTTTTTACAAAGTTATCATCAAAAAAATTCCTAACAGTTATTAAAATATTAGTCAAGTTAAAAGCATGTGAAAATGTGAATCCAATCAGAAACCTCAACATAAGCACTAATAACGGCCATAAAATATCTAAATGTTCAACAGATTGAAGATCTAGATCATTTCGAAAAACTGTACCAAAAAGGTTTGCATTTTCATGTTTAATTGCTGGTCCAAAATTAAAAATTACCACTTCTTGAATTTAAAAAATTTAAGGCGTTCAAAATTAGAACTTCATAAAATTCTTAGAGTTTTTTTTTGTACATATTATTTATAGTTGAATTTCTGTTTTGAATTGTTGACATGATATATTGTTGACATGACATACGTGATATTTTTAAAACATAAAAAAATTGTCGAGATTTCAACATGGTAAAAATTCTGTGATAGTTATTAGATTGGGATTTTATTTAATTAAACATAAAATGATTTCACTAAACTAAGAATATTTATCCTAAAATGTTGTACCATATTTCTACTTTTCAGATTGATGCTAGAATTTTTAATCTCTTTTTTCTATTTTCAGTTTTTATTTATTTATTCACTAGTTGATATATCCAAAATTGTTAAGGAAGAAAAATACTTTGATATTCTAAAGTTGCCAATATATTATATTTTGTTATATTTTGTATTGCTATACATATATATAAAAATATAACATAAAAATTATTTTATCGTCCACAATTATCTTTTAATTTATTTTTTAAATCTAAATTAATTTGAGAATATCAGACGTGGATTTTTAAAAGTCACAAAAAATTAATTCCATCTATATGATAATAATGACTGATCTCAAATGGTAAGTAGAAGATAAATAAATGAAATGACTTTGTTAATTGTATGGATTTAATTGTTATATTTTTATTCAGTTGGAATAGTAATACTAAAGATAAAATAATCTCATGGAAACATAGTTTTTTACCAAAAGAAATGAATTATTGTCACAAAACTTGACTAAAAATTTCCTTTTTCTTCATAGTATTCGTAAACAAAGCTTTCAAAAGATCTATTCAGTTTTTTGGATATTTATGGTTTTCGAGTTATTTACTAATTTTCTGTTTTATTTTACCAGATTGCATAAAAAGTGTACACCGAATTATTATTATTTTTTTTTTCGTTTCGCTTTAAAAATGTCCTTTTGGTTTAAAAAAATTTATTCAATACGTCATTTTTAAAATTTTTCAAGTAAGACTAATAAAATATGAAAAGGTAAGAAGCTTTTTATAAATTAATTACCAGTATATTATTGCCGCAATTGGAAAAGTGCTTTATTTACGAAGCAGTTATCAAATGCTTTTATTACTCAAAGAACGAACTAGCAATTCTTCCAAGTATTCAAAATACAAGCTTGTTAGAAACCGAATTCTTTTCTAACCGAATTTCTTTTTCTTGGAGAAGAGCGATTCCAACTGCGCCCTCTAGGAAATTTATCTTATTTTGTGCACAATCACGGTTTTCATTGTTTGAACAACGCTGATAAGTGACGGTACTGAAAACCAAACAAATGACAAGAGCGGCTTCGGAGAGGAGCTGTCAGTGACATCATTTGCACCGTGCGGCATGTTGCCAGCGCACAGTGGAATAAATCGTTTGCATTTCGCACGTTTAGAATTTTAGTTACTCAGAGGAAGCATTATTGTTCGTGCGAGTAAAGAATTTGCTGCCATGTTTTTGAAATTAAGGATAAATATATTCATCCTTTTTGGAATCGCATGGATATGTGAAGTGCAATGCAATGATAAAGGTAAGAAAAATCATTCTGTTTAATTTTTTACGTAAGTTTTTTTTTTCTTGCCTTTCTATTTTGTTTATTTTAAGTCATCATACCTAAATTCAAACCAGCACGATTCCATTTCTAGTAAAGGATCGCTTAATGAAGTAATTATAATCACATGATTACAAATTTTATTAACAGAAAAAATGGCTCATTACAGTCTTTATTTCTGATTAGTAAACCCACCAAATTAAAAATTGGTTTAATTTTAAACGATTATAATCGATATTTTTTTATTCTGTATATTTTTGTCCTTTTTTTTTATCAACATAAAATATTTTTTGTAACTTTTCCTTTCAAAAACAATATTGCTAATGAGTTAAATTAATAATAAATTAATATTTTTATTTTCATTTCTTTTTTCCCTTTGTCATCTTTTAACTTCTTGAGTGTAGTACCAGGTGTGGTTCAAACATCTAATTATGGGATTTTAAAAATTATAATCTAAAATTCAGTTATTGATAGATGTTGATTCCAAAAAGGCAGGCACAACATCTCAAGTGATCATATATAACTCATGTAAAATCAATACATAAGCATATTCCTATAGTGACATTCAACTTAAGTCGTAGAACATTTCAGGAGTTACAAGAACAGGAGAAGTTTCCATCGAAAACCATTGCAATCCATTTTGGACAATTATTGCTAATTTTTTGTTTTTCTAAAACCAAATTCAACTTGCGTAAAACAGTTATTCAAAAATTTTAATGTTTCAACAAATTTATCTTATTTTTATATAAAATCAGAGATAAGAAATTGCGAATTAAAGGTTAACCAAACTTATTAGTATCGTGCATCTAATAAGTTCATATAATAGCTTTCATTTTCGTCAAAAATATCAGATATGATTTAATATTTCTTAATATAAATAAAGTTGGAAAAATAGGATAGATTAAAAATTCTGAATGATTAATTTTCAACTGTTTGACTGTTTCTTATAATTAAAATAAATGCATAACTTTCACTCTAAAAAAAAAGTAAAATAATTATTTTATTTTTCGTTCTTCTAATGTTTTTCATTTTGATGCACAACTTTTCGTTCCTGCTCATCTAATAGATTTTATTTTTCAGTTCTTTATTTTTGCTGTATTGCATTAGTTTTAAACCACTCATAATCTAGTTATATTTCATTATTCAGATGCATTGTAAAATTTTATTAAAAAGAAATCTACAAAAATGTATCTGTGGAGATTTATATTCATTCATGAACTTTATCGTTAAAAAAAATAATAATTTCGAAGTGCTGTTATTACATTTTGGTCTTCAAATTTCGATCATTTTTTTATAAGCTAATTTTCTGTCTTATATGAAACAAAGTATTTTTTTTAAAGTTGAAATTGTACAATTCCACTGTAGTAAATAACCACACTGAGTAATATATCGTATTTCTGTTCTGACGCAGACCTTGAAATTTGACGCAATTCCTGAATAAAGGTTTAGAAGAATATTTTGTTACAATATTGCCCTTGAATTTGAAATCACCTGACATGTCATTTTCTGATTTCTATAACAATTGTTTGGCGTGTTTTTGTTCATTTTGCTCTTATTTATTTTAAAATGTCTCCAAATACTCTATATATTCTTAAATAATTTACGGAAAAGTAAGATTTCTTAGAACGATCAATTTCATTTATATAATTATATTTTTAATAAGTGAGAGATATTCATAATATACTTGTCGCGATTTTAACAAATATCTATATCATTACCTCGAGACGCAATTTGAAATATGTATATATTTAAACTAAAATAATGTCAAAGTTCTAAGAAATTTATAACATTAAATTAACAACTCAACTTTGGAATGAAATTATTTTTGTAATGGAAAAGATTTATGGTTTTATGTGAAAGGCAACAGTGTGAAATAAAATTTGTAACATGCTTTATTAATATTTTGGGCGAAACAATACTGTTCACAGGACTTTATAAAAAAAAACTATTTTCCTTTTTATAAGAATAGGACAAAAACGATAAATCATGTGAGGTATTCCAATGACATATTTACAATTTTAATTTTTCTGTCAATTATAGCGGTGAAAAAGATTCCATATTATAAAAATCAGCAAATAAAATGCAGCATATACTGCAATTTTTATTTCGTAAGAATAGGTTTCTTAAAGTAGTTTACTAAAAGGTTAAGGTTAATGAAAATATAGAAATCTGTACTTATAATAAAGCTCGATATGTGGGTGTCTACGCTCTACATTCCAGGTCATCTGACCTACAGTTACAAAATTTGGCATATGTATAGCTTGGAGGTCGAAAATGAGCACCCCGGAGTGATTTTTTTCAATTTTTAATTGGAATTTTAATTAATTAAAAATGAACGAAATTTATGCGCTTTTGCGCGATAATTTCCGAAAAATTTATCGCGCAAAAATAATTTTTACATCAAATTAAAGTTCAAAAAATTTATTTTTTGATGATACTAAAGTTTTAATTTATAAATTAAATTCTGTTTTCTTAATGAATTTTAAAAAAAAATATTTTAAGGATATTTTTCAACAATTTATTTCACGTAAAAATAAAAATAAAATTTAATCTGCATGAGCATGGTAAATATTTAGCTTCTATCAACGTGTTGCCAAGCTCTGATTTAAAAAAGTTAATAATTAAATAAGTTGTGGAAATTAAATTGAGTGTAATATAAATTCAGTTCAAATCATTAAAATTATATGAAATATCGAATCAGAAAAGAAATCAAAAATTAAAATAATATATTCCTAATTAACGAGTGCGCATTTCAGTTTTTCATCACACATTGTCACACGTACTGAAAGTATAATTCGACTTCGAGATTCTTCGTTTAAGTCTACTACGAGTCCCAAAAATGCATTTTTTTAAATATTTGTCAGTCCAGATGTCTGTCTGTCTGCGAATAGGATAGCCCAAACACACAACTGTATTAATCATATTTCATAATGATCATTTTATTAAAATTTTAATCGAAATCTGGTCTGTGAGCAAATTTCGTCCATCTGTCCTCTCATATGTTTAAATAATTCAAATACTAATCTTTCCTAGAAATTTAAGATATGATTTAATCATTGGAACTAAGTTATGAATTAAATTTTATACTCAGTCCTCAAAGAATCATTTTTTGATGAGCATATTCTCGTGTATTTGAACATAACTCTAAAAAACGGTTATATAATGATAGTCTTTAATCTAATTAAAGTTTAATTAATTTCCTATTTTTTTTTTATCTCGAACCATCCCATATTGCTTTATTCTAAAATTCCCTCTTATTTCTTGATCCATACCAGCCTTTTTTAAAAATTTATTTATTTTGAACACGCGCTCTAAAAAATGACAGTTGGAATTCTCTGGCTTCGGCGGGAGGGATAAAAATCCCTAACACCCACAGCATGCCTTTCAAAGATACCTAAGATTCCCTTTCCTAAATTGGCATGTGTCTATATTTAGCGAGAAAATCTCTAAAAGAATCTCTAGGTAAAAACACTAAGGGAAAAATTTCTCACACTTTGCTCTTGTGTTCTAGCGTTTACAGACGTGTTCCGCCTTCGATCCCCCTTTATAAATCATGCCCTCCCTTGAAAAAATAAATTGAAGCTCATTCCAAATTTTTCCTCTTTTCAGACACTTATCTGTAAAACTATATTACTGATATTTATATTAAATTTGGTACGGCGTCATTTCAGGATCTGTGTTATCCATTTGTATTAAATTTAACGTAACTATTTGGGAAAAAGACAGATTTCAACACTATTAGAAAAGGCAAAAAGCTTTATAATTGAAGTTGTGGTAACATTATTATAGAATATTTGTCATAAGAATGAATATTACGTAAATATTCAATATTTAGCTAGAATATTTATGTCATAAGAAGGAATATTACATAAATAGTCTATATTTAGTGAGAATATTTATCTAATAAGAAGGAATATTACATAAATAGTCTATATTTA
>JAPMOR010091559.1:119630-133683 GCA_026543865.1 Argiope aurantia | reverse complement strand
GAGAATATTTTTGTAATAAGAATGAATATTCATTCATAACTTTTGGTTACTGGGTCATTTTGAATTTTCTCTCTAATGTTTTCGATTGTAAGTCGAATGTTTCAAAAGTGCAAGTTACACAGTTCTAATTCTTCAGAATTCTTATTCTCTATCATTTACCCCTTTGCATACAATTATGAATCTGACTCTGGCATTGAATCACTGAATCTTTAATTTTAAATATGCAATAAAGTAAAAGTAATAAGTAATTTAGCATGCAAAAATATCTGAAAAAAAGCTTCAGTATCCCTGATGTCTTTATATTATTATAGGAATTAAAATAATAATAAATGCCCCAAATAAGATGTGTCATCTAATAAGAAAATTATATAAATTCGTAGGTCAGAGGATTCATGTAAATAAATAATCACTGCAATACATACATCTAAATGAAGATGTGACTTTATATGTTCTGAAATATTTTTTGTTAATATTAAAAAATGCGAGATGCCCAAACTTCTCTCCATTTTTCAATCGTAAAACAGACTTAAGCAGGCAATTTTTTTGACAAATGATCCAATGGCAAATGATTAGATATCGATTTAATATTTATCGAAATAATCGAAAAGAGTATTTTGGTAAGATTTAGGATCTGAAATTCTTATTCAGATTGGTTATATTACTCTCCATTTTGAGGGAGCACGAAAGTTACATTATGTAGACTTCATAATTTTGAATTGTAGGCAGCTGACTAGGATGGCATTTGTAATGACGCCAAACTCGCCAAAATTCCACTATTGATTTAAAATGAGTCATGAGATTCAAATTACTTGGGTGGCAGATGGCTGAAGTCACAACTCCGTTATCGAATGACATTTCTTACTTAAATCAATTTTATTGTAAACTCAGTTTTAAAGTTTAGGGGGGGGGTTACTTTCCTGTATACGAAGTATAGAAAAAGTATTGTAATACCGAAAAAACTCTCGTTGTTTTGACGAATCTTCACTTTTCAGGTCACCCTGTGTTCGAAAAAATACAGTTTTAGCACTGTGTTTGTCCGTCTGTTCGTCCATCCATCTGTCTGTGTATTTAACCGATAACATAAAAACGCTCTGAGCTAAGCGGATGGCATTAGGTATATGTACTTAAGATAACTTTTGTGAATTTCTATCAGATTTTAAAGGATTTGTTGCACAGCATTAATATCTAAATAGTAGATTTTTATGAAAGTTAGGATCAAATCTTTCAAAGGGTTGTCGTCTGTGGAATTATATCTTCGTGTACAAAAAATAACTACAGCTCATAATACACTGTAACTTAAACCAATGAAATTCGTTATCTGCTCTTGTGACTTCAGCTGTAGTTCTGTGTCAGATTTTATTTTCAAATCGGTGGGAAAAAAAGGCATTCAAAATCATATCCCTACGACAGACACAGTAGAAATTCTAAATTCATCCTTATTTCATAATTATTGCTGGCGAGGCATTTGCGACTTTACGAGAGGTCCACAATTTTATTCGGCGGTGGGGTGGGGGGATAAGAGCTTAATTAGAAAATGTAGAGAAAGTTTAGGAAAGAAGGTTCTATTTTTGGATATTATTTAAAATTTGAAAAAAGAAAATTTAATATTCAAAACATTTATTAAATAATAAAAGTTCTTTTATTGCTCGGATCGATAATATATATATTGAGATTCTGAATTTAGCATGCCTGTTTTTCAGACTCCTTTAACAAACATCTCAGGGATTCAATTCAAATGGAGCATCAAAAATGCAACATCATCTGTTATTTAAGGTCTATCCTTGCTTTATCTTAATTTGTGCTGTAATGTCATTTAATTTTTTTTTCTTCTACAAAATGCGCAACAGGTTTTCAAATAAAATTTAGGGCGTAGTTGACGTGTAACATATACAAAGGTGTTGCCACCATTTCTTCAATTATCTTTGTTATTTTTTAAAGTTTTGACTTGTTCATCCCTCACACCTAACCTATTTTAAACAATTTTTGACTACGAAATTTTTTTTCGTATTTTAATATTACAATTACAATTAAAAGACTAGGAACGCAACTGGTGGTAAGGTCTCGGCTTTGGAACCGGAGGGTTTCAGGTTCGAGACCTCATTCTACCGAAGAACCGTCGTGTGAGTGGGTCCGGTGCACGTTAAATTCTTCTGGGTGAAACGTTCTCCCGCTGGCGTGGTGTGGTGTCGAGAGGGGGATGCCAGCTCAGGTGTCGTCCTCGTCATCTGACCGCGGTTCAAAATTATGAGGTCCGTCCTAAAATAGCCGTGTTGCTTTAAAACGGAACGCCTATATAACTAAATTAAACTAAAGCAAAAAAAATTAATTTTTTTCCAATAAACTAATTTTTATATTGCATTTTTAATTTATACTCTTTAATCAAAGTGAATTTTTGATTTAGACGCGCTTTGTCCCGATAAACTGAAACCAAAATTTGGCTCAAAACTACAATTGTAGTAACAAAATCACATATAAAATTTTGAGTTATCGTGTTTACATGCTTCCGAAAGTTTGAACCGACAGATGATCAACCCTTTGTTCTATTTGACTCAAAATTTGATAGATCTCTTCAATACAAATGTTAAATTTGGGACTCGAATTCTATCGATCTAGTTCTCTTGGTTTCATAATTATCGTGTTAACTTATATTCCAATAATCAGTCAATCAGATTTACTCACTATAGAATTTGCACAAAATTTTACAGCAATCTACAAATCTGATGTAAAAATCATGTACCAAATTTCATCCGTCTAGCTCAAAGCGTCTTTGAATTATCTTTGCCACAGACAGATTTAAAACTAAAAATGTGTTTTTCGAAATCACACAAAATAGTCAAAATATCGATGTCGGGTTTCTTTACCGATTACAGTATTTTCTCTATACATTGTGTACGAGAAAAAAAATTGTGCATCGCAATACATCAATGATTTAAATTCTCTAATGCTTCGTTTTTCATGATCAAATTTTTTTTCAAGTCATCTTAACTCTCTGTGATTTGAGTAAAACTATCGATTTATGTTTCCATGATTCATTTCCAGTATGCTGCGTCTGTTTAATTTTGGAATCCATAGCGCTTCTTTAAGAGAAAGAGAGTGAAAAATAAAACTACAAAAAAGCCTATGAAAATGTGCAGTTCGATGTGGAATAATATATGCAATTCGTTTCTCACGTGATCGGATTCCAGTAATTCAGACTTAAAAAAACTTTTCTGATTTTCCGCTTGCTTTTTTAAAAAGAATTTTTTTAAAAAATTACATAAAAAGTTTGCATAACTTGAAAACTGTTTTAAGTATTTCTCAAATTTTATTACTTGTTTTTAACGGCAACATCATTTCTCTTAAAGAGAAAATTGTGCAGAAATGAACTGATATCATTAAAAAGATAATTTTTTAAGTCTTAAGATAATACAATAGATATTTTTTGTACGATAATTGTTTTATAAAGTATGAATATCCCTTTCCATAGCGCAGTCATAATGATACGTAGAAACAGAATTTGAAACAAGCTTTCTTATTACTATTCAATTTACTTTTATTTTTCTATTTATATCAATAAAGTAAATTCTGATAAATTTCTAATTTTGGCTGTTTGTTTATTCTAATTTATAACAATACAAATATTTGCAGTATAAAATTTAAACAATTATATTAATATAAAAAAGAACAAATGAATGTTCTTTTTTATAAGATTACAAAAATAAAACGTACGTGGTTTTTCCAGTTTTCTTTTATATTTATAATGTAAAATAAAATCATTTCATTCTTTAAACTAAAAAAAAATTATTCTACGCAAATTTTACTGTCGCCGATGGATAATTTAAAAAAAAAATTCATAAGACTAAATATACCAAGAACTTTTTAATATTGCTAATAAATATTGTAAGAAATTCTAATAGATTTTTACTCTTCCAAGACATAGTATTAACTAATCTATTTTCCAGTGTTGAAATGAATGGTTATTAAATAGTCGATGATGCAAACGTGCACACACATACAAACGCGCCGTCTTTCTAACAAAAATGGATGTAGTGTCAACATTAATGATAAATCCTATATTTACAAAAGCCATTTATATTTTAGCTGAATTTTTTCTTTCTGCTATTTTTTCTCTTTTTTTTTTTATTATCTGACGTAGATTGACGTAAGAGAATAATAAAAAATATTGTTGTCTGTGGAAGATTTACACTTTCGTGACAAAATGATATAGAATCTAAATTGCAGAACAAATAAATGTATTTGCGTGGAATTATTTTTATTTATGGTTTTACATCTTATAACAAAGCATTGGAAAAAAAGTATTAACTATCGCATCGGCTTAAATTAAAGTTACTTGAATGTTCGTTCTTTTACATAAAACGAACTTGAAAAGTTTTCCTCACTGATATGGCAATAGATTTGGTGCCAGTAAGTTGAATTTTTTTTATTTACAGAGCAAATCGAATCCCATAAGATGTGGACTAACAATTCCGAAAATATTTCTTTGTTATAAGTTGGATAATCTGGGCAAAACATACAGTGAAGCTTCGGTAATTCAAATGTTTTCATTCGAAATTGTGGCAACATCATCTCGAACGCGCACCTGTTTGCATTTAGAGCTTCCATTATAAGCTTTTAAGGAATGAAAATGCCTATATCATATACAGCTAGTTATTGTTTCACCAAGACACAGTACTGCATTCTTAAAGTTAATTTTTTTTTAATTATTTAAAGGACAGTGGACTCAATTAATCACTTCTGTGAATTTTACACTTAGTATTATGAAATTTATATATATCTATAATATGTATATCCATATTATGTAATATTATTATATTATGAAATATGAAATGTTTTTATGAATGCATATATATTTATGCATATATGAAATTTATGTATAAAATATAAATACATCAAATATCTTTAAAAAACTCTTTAAAACAAAATATATCTTTTTTTTTAAGTTAAAGATATATAATTTTTTAAAAATTTCAGAATATTCGAAACGACTTAATTTTTTTTAATTTTTTCTATTCTTTTATCCTAATCTTGTATTAATTTATTGGGAACAGAACCAAGTATGATTTATTAATTCCAATTGAAAATTATTTTTTAGAAATAATTTTGTGCACACGCACTGAATTGTCATGAGAATTTTATGTTTTGACAGAATTCGAAAACTGACGTTTAGTGTTCTAACAGAATTCGAAATATAAAATCCATGGCCAATTATTCTTTTAATGCTTAACCAAAATCTTCATAGTCAATTTTGATTTCCTCTATGAATAAAACACCTGGGAAATTTTAAAGAAGGCCTGTAAACCTTTCAAATATTCATTTTATTAAATAATATATTTTACAGTGCTGTTTAGGTTGAATATGAACACATATATTGGTGATAAAACAAGAAAAAAAATTCAGATTTTCGTCCATTTTTGCTGATTTTAATGTCCACTTTCCCTGTTAAAAGTTTCAATTTTTACCTAAATACATTGAACAGCAGAGTATTCAATAATTTGTAAAAACATATATTTTAGTTGTCTCTCTCACTCAAAAGATGGGTTTACACTCAATCAGTTATAAGATTCCAATAAATCACGCATGCCCGGAGAAAGCGGACAATAATAAGTTCTTGTCTTGACAAGAGAAATATTTGCTACTGCACAGTTTCTGCGCATGCGTGGTATTACTGGATGGTTTGTAGCTGAGTGTAAACTCACCTTAAAGAAGAGTATTGATTTAAGATATCTAAATGTATTCATATTAGATAATTTGAATATTTCGTATTCCTTGAATTTAGAACTAATAGCTAATGAAATAATATAATATTATATTAAAAAAATTACCCATGATTCGAATTTACTTTGGTTTGTTCGAAATCAAAAGATTAAAAAAAATCAATTTCTTAAAATTGTTTCAATATTCAAACACTCGGCAAGATTTTTTGCGATTAATCCCTGGCATTCGAAAATCGAAAATGTGTTTTAGACTTTTTATTCTTAACCGGTTTAAATAAAAGTTTTCCATTTTTTTAAAATCGATGTTTTTTGTAATTACAATTACTTGTAATTACAAAGTCACATACAAAATTTGATATTTTTTTAGTTGTGCGTTTTTGTGTTATTGCGTCTTCATGTTTCTGAAAGCACAGACCGACAGACGGTCAATGTTTTGTTGTATATAGCTTGAAATTTGATAGATGTCTACATTACAGATATTAAATCTGTATATTTAATTTTATTTCTATAGCTGTCTTCGTTTTGCAATTATTCGTGTTTACTTATATTCGAACATCCGGACAGACAAACTGAGAATGGAATGTGCTTTAAATTTAAAAGAACTCCGCAAATTTCGTGCAAAGTCTATGCCATCAAAAACATAACTTGTAAAAAAAACCAAGTCTCGCAACTTAATTCTTTTATCGTAAAAAGTTGTGAGATCCATGTAATACCAAGTCGCATGAAAACATAATGTATCTTTACATTAAATTAGATTACATTAACATATTATATTAAATTAGATTGTTTAGTGCGATTGCCAAGTCAATCTATTTATTTAAACCATAAAAGATTTTTAATATTGATATGGTCACTATAAGATGTTGTTAGGTTAGCTAATTACGTAATAACTTAAGATCGAAGGACCCTTAAGTAGCGACTGAATAAATTGACCGACTTGGTATTACATGGATCTCCCAACTTTTTACGATAGAAGAACTGAGTTGCGAGACTTGGTATTTTTTACAAGTTATGTTTTTGATGGCATCTCATTTCTTTTTGTAGATAGTCCTTTTCTTATTCTTGTATGTATTCTTCCTCTTTTTCTTTTCCGGTACTACTTCTTGAGCTTCAGCTACAGTTTTTCTCATCGACACTTCGTCTATGATAAACAACACTACTTCTTTCAAAACTGATCTCAGAACTTGGAGCACTTCATCGGAAAGTGGCTTGTACTTCGGTGTTTGCTTGTGTTCTACAGGCAGCTGCAATAGTCTATGTATAGTTAATCTATTCACATTGAATGCAGCTATTCCTATTGGAGCACTAACTGCCACTTTTTTGTCTTAACCCAAACTTTTAGAGTTTTTATTAAAAAGCTCTTTCCAGTTCCACTCACAAAACAGCGTAAAACGTCAGCGTTATTATAAGTTGTGTCCATTTTATTTGTGATCATATCGAAGACTCTTTTTTGATCGGCATTATGTTTTGCGATCAAACTTTGATGACCAGTTTGCTTTTCTTCTACCAGATTGATTCTATGAAAGTCAACCATTGCGTTTGCAGCTTCTACAGCTTCAAATTGAATTATTTCAAATTAGATATTGTTACAAACCTGTAATTTTGCTTCCCAGTGCTAATAGTGTCATCATACAAAAGACCGTTTTACAGTAATCTGTATTGGATGCTGTCGGATGCCGAGCCAGTGATCCCAGAGCTTGGTGATAAACTTGGCGACCATTTGGCGACTTGGCTACGAATTGGCCGACAAAATGGATAATGCTCGAAACTTCGAGAAATTTATCTATCCGTCCATTATTAGACGAATATTTTAGTTTTTCCTTGATTTATACACTAAACACTAATTGCATGCTAAATTTAAAGCTTCTATGTCTGCTAGAAGTGCCTTAGAATTTTGATGATCGGTCGGTCAGTCAGTCAGTCAGTCAGTCAGTGACAAAATTCACAAATTTTGACTAGTTATAATTCTTAAACTACTGGTTCAAATTTCATGAAATTTGAAATATACCCTGTTTATATCATGCCTGCTTGGTTATTGAAAATTCAGGCTTCTAGTTTTATTCATAACAAAGTTATAAGGGGTCGAAAATGGCCTGAACTGCTTTGAGAAAAGAATGGTACGGCCGTGCCGCTTGTTTTTGCTCGACTTGGCGGGGGCACTGCCGTGCACCTAGATATACAAAACTTCATTTGTGAAGCTCAAAGAATTTTTGAATTATCTTTGGCACAAACAGGCATTTTCTGGAAATATTTTATTTTTTTTTGGAAGTTAAGGAAATCTTGAATGCGGAGAGTCGTTAAAATCTCGTAGATCGAGTTTTTTGACGATTACGGTATGGAACAAAATGTCCACATCCAAAACTGTCTGAAAAATATTATCATACATCAATTATCGTGAACTACACTTCCACTTCTGATGCACTTCGTATATGACAAGAACAATCTTCTTCAAGACTTCACTCAGCACGAGTCCGTCCATCCTTTCATGTTCATTAGTCAAAAAATTTCCCAAATTGTTTATTATATACAAGATATTTAATTTTCAATTATTTTTTCCCCATATAACGAAAATTCCATTTTTTTAATATTATTTTCCAACAACTAATAATATCTATGTGTGAATAATAAATACTATTAGGTAGATGATTATCACATTGGTTGTGTGTTTTACTTCAGATGACTACGATAAGCTGTTTATATATATAATATAATCTTCCTAGCCATCTCTGGCGACCATCTGGTTCCCTGAATTAAGGCTCACTAAAATTGTCAATGAAATATTTTATATAACTTGATCTCTTCATAACAAATAACTATCAAAATTTGATGCTTTTAAACTATTTTGCTGAATAAACTATTAAGATACCCATTACATAAAATATTAAATTGAAAATTTTAGCTAGCATTAATCCTACCAAACATCTGGTCGTCAGAGGAAGCTAGTAAAATATATATGAAATGCATGTATGAGTTATATAACTCAATAACTCATACATATATATCTTATATGTATAACTCATATTATTATGGAAGACTTGCATCATTATGTTCATTGTATTATGTATCTCTCTCATTTTCTGTCAGCTTTTGTAAAATTTAAGCTTTAAATTGAACAAAAACTTTTTTTTTAATGCAAAAACCTCTTTTTTTGCTGAAAACATACAAGTTGTTTTAAAAGTATGAGTACAGAAAACAAATTAAAGCATTAAATTCTCATGTTCACCACAAAATATATATTTTTCATAATTTATATAATATCTAAAAAAGTTATTTACTCATAATTTTAGTGTTTAGTTTTACTTTCAAAAGGCAAAAAAAAAAATTTGTTGTTTTTGTTTTGGTTGGTAAATGTATTTTCTGAAAAAATTATGGAACTGAATTTTTATGTCCCTTAGCCATAAGGCGTTATATTCAGTGAAATATTCTCGTCATTTTAAAATAACAGGAATGTCAATATTTTAGGACCATCAATATTTCATCATTTTAGGCCAATCCATCTTTTAGAGGGGGCCACGGTGGCCTGGTGGTAAGATCTCGGTTTCGGAACCGGAGGGCTTCTGGTTCGAAACCGGATTCTACTGAAGAACCGTCGTGTCAGTGGGTCTTGTGCACTCCAAATCCGTCACTGCTGGTGTGGTGTGGAAGTTTGGAGAGGGGCCGCCAGCTGAGGTGTCATCCTCGTCATCTGACCTCGGTTACAAGGTCCATCCAAAAATAGCCCTAGTGTTTCTTTAAAACGGGACGTTAATTTAAGAAAACTAAACTAAACCATCTTGTCGAGACCTCAGACGCTGATTAGTGATTTTGTTTCAGGTTATTGAATAATGTGATATAAAAGCACTTGTTTTTATGTGATAGTAATATTCAAATTTTCATAACTCACTCAGTTTTAGTCCCAATAGAGCGGATCTTTCCTTTTATTTAAAATGTTAGCATCTCAAAAATATTTTACTAAATATGTTCCATTGAGTCCAGGATCTGTATAAAAATACAAAACTTCTAATGCATCTGAATTTTTATTAACAATTGCATAAAATAGAACTCCTTTTATCATTTTGTATATTACACTACTTCTTAAAAATTGTACAAATGGGTATTAGGTATAGTTAAAGTAGACATCTTGTATATATGAAACTATCAATTAATATTGTTACAAACCTGAAATTCGGTTTCCCAGCATAGTTTGTTCCATCATTGGAAAGAAAGTTTTACAGTCTTCTGAATGGACAAAATCCGTGTGGCGCGTCGGAGGTCCCAGAGCTTGGCGACAAACTTGGCGACCATTTGGCGACTTTGGCGCCAAAATAGGTAATACCCGAAACTTCGAGAATTTTCCCGATCCGTCCAGTAGGAACCGAGATACGCCTCGAACGTTCCTGATTGGTTGAGAGGCTTCTAGCCCCGCCTCCTGAGACCTATAAAAGGAACGGCCGCCGCTGCCGAAGTTAGACGACAGGGGAGTTTGAGAGTAGCGAAGTAGTCCGAGTTCGAAGGTAGAAGCCAGTAGTCGGAGAGACGACGGAGTAGTTCGAAGACGGAGTGGAAAAGCCAGTAGTCCGAGTTCGAGAGCAGCGAAGTCAAGTCAGTAATCCGAGCCAGAGTCGGAGAAGTAGAAGACGGAGGAGTCGGAAGCGACTGAGGCAAGCTAGTGCTGAACTGAGCTGTGCGCTACTGTCTGCGGTAGATTCTGGTTGTATGCTGTTGTAGGCTACACGTCTCGGGTGAAGATAATCGTCTTCTGTGCTGTATATAGTTGTCGCTTTGTGCTGTCCTGTGTGTCTTCGTGTAAATAAACGTCGTTGTTTTATTTTCTACTACCGTCTGCTAATTGAGCGTTCTTACACCATATCACTTCCACTATCCAAACAAACCCCGGTAAAGAAAATTTCGTAACAATATAATATATATTTTAGATCACAATAAACGTTTTCTTGCATTTATTTTTTTAAAAATTGCATCTGATATTTATTTCATTTCACATAGACACGTATCGAGAATTATATTTTTCTTGGTTTAGTTTGCAATTAGAATTAAGTCGGTCTTTTTATTTGAACTTTTATTAACTTGTTGGCAATATTTTGATAAAAGTTAATTTTTCACTTGCACGAGTAACGCGCTCGTTTCGGCTAGATTTTCTTCTTATTTTGTGTTAAGTGATGGCTTGGAAATATGCTTAATTTATTTTTCAAAAATTGATTGAAAATATAAATTTAATTTATATGTTAAAAGTTTGACATAGTTGAAAAGATACTATTTTTTTAATATTAAGATGATGTAAATATCATTTTTGTAGTTTAATACTTTCGGACTGTAACACTGAAAAATGAAAAAATCCACTTAATTTTTAAATAATTAAAATTTCAAAAAAATCGATCCGAGATATGCATTTTACTTTTTAAAATATATCTGAACAAAGTTTGGTTGCTGTAGTCAAACGATCTAGCCTACAAAGCTCCAACATACACACACGCACATACAAGGACTCATTCGTTTTTATTTTAAATATAGATAAAACTTTATGCTTTTTAATGTTTTGTGGTATCGTATTGCTTTTAATATCGTTTATTTGTTTTGCACTTTTATTAATATTCTTTCATTTTGTATTTTGCGCATGTTTTTCCTTACCTTTTCACTAAAAAAAAATTAATAAATTAAAATTCATTCCCATTTATTCAAAATGGCAGGGAGCCTTTAGACTCTAAAAATGGGTGTGTGTGTTGTATAATGTAATATTACGCTGAAGAGGTAGACACGCTTTTTGAATTTCATTTAAAATCATGAACCGTGAAAATAAATTGGGAAAGCAGCAAACCTATACCTTTATTGCATATTGTAGTGTTTCCAACAGGCTATCATACATATTTATAATCAATTTTATGAAAGTATGAAAACTCTTACATAATAAATAATTCAGATTCAGATTAAACATTGTTCAATTTAGACTATATTTAATAATGCTAATCAAACGTTCTATAGTAAACATAGAAATAATCATAAGTATAGTTGGTGGAATTAATAAGACAAACCCAAAAGCATTATGTTAAATCTCAAAGAATTGGAATTTATTAAATGAAAAAATATGAATCAAAAATAAACAAATTTTACATAAGATAATTGTTCTTAAAGTTAGAAGAAGCAAATGCCAGTTATACAATGGATTTTGAAATAGAATTGTCGAAATGCATTTTACATCAATTTCATGAACATGACTTGACATCTTGTTTTTGTAATGCTTAATTTCCAATACGTAATTGTTTCTTTCCCTGTTTAACCACTACGAAAACTGTTTTTTTTTTAAGATAAACTTATCGACATTATCGGTTTTTCTAAGGTATTCGCGATAAAATTTAACGTATGTTTCTTTTTCACTTCAGTTGTTGATATTCGAATTTTACAGATTACGCTTCGTTTCCACATTCCTAATTTATGACACACCAGTAGTCCATATTTGGAACGTATTTATCATAAGAATTTTGGACTGTCATAAGGACTAATCTTCACCTATACTAGGCGGTGGGAAATTTTTTGCATAAAGACTAGTTTCTGGAATAATATTTACCAAAATAATACTTATAGAGTTACAAGTCAGTAACTAAATTATGAGTTACATTATTCTTTTCTTGTCAAATTCAATCCATTAATTCCATATTTACAGTCGAATTTTTAGCTTTGCATTAAGCCAGTAATGATAACTCACTTCCAGAAAAAAAAATTACTGACAGGTAGTTTCTCTGTCCTTCAAGCCTTGAAATGTTTATCTTTCAAATCACTAAGGGTAGATCATTGAATAGTTAAATAATTAAAGCAAAATTAAACCAAAAGAATGTATTGGTCTGAACTCCTTGGAATTCACTTTTCTTGGGATGAAACGGCGTATCCTCTCATAAAAACTTCGGTACCGTAAGTCCAAAACGTACTTTGATAGGATTGCACTTGAAAATATGATCTGACATCATTAAAAGGCAGGGGTGGCTTGGTGGTAAGTTCTCGGCTTCGGAACCGGAGGATTTCAGATTCGAAACCCAAATGCACCGAAGAACCGTCGTGTAAGCGGGTCTGGCGTGCGTTAAATCCGTCGATGCCCAACGTCCCACTGTGCGGAAGTTTGGAGAGGGGATCGCCCGCTCAGGTGTCGTCCTCATCATCTGACAGCGGTTCAAAATTACGAGGTTCGTCCCAAAATAGCCCTTGTGTTGATTTAAAATGGGACGTTAATATAACTAAAATAAACTAAACCTATATTATTAGAAATTCTCATTTTAAAATATGTATCAAACTTATCAAAATAGCAAGAACCTAAAAACTTTAGAGAATATTCCTTTCATTTTATCTCTTACTCAGTGACTTAAAAATGAGAGAGTTTAATAACAAAAAAATCTAAATACCCAGATGGTTATTATTCCGGCCTTACTAAATAAATTTGGACTAGATGAACAACCCTTATTGACATTCGTGCAACCAAGAAGAGAACAATAACCGTATTCTTTTTGAACTTTTGGAAATACTGAACTTGGGGTACAAACATATAGAATCGGTATAACCTTAATCACAAATTAATATCATATATGGAAATTTTTCACAGAAACAAACAAAAAAACAGTTTTTAATAAGTGCCATCTTGAAATTTCTTTTTGATCAATGAAAAGATTTGTATTAGAGGTATCGTTTTGAAATACAGGGTGGCCATAAAATTACTTCCCCAGTTTGTCTGCATCTGCTGTTAAAACGAATGAGCAAAATGAAACCACATTTCATATACAGACTGTAAAAGGCATGAGAAATTAAACTTCGTTAAAAAAAGTACCAGAAGTTGACAATAGGGGAAATACTGGTGCTGTGGGACTACAGTTATGAGTAAATTCATGAAACTCACAGAAAATTATTTTTTTTTATTCATCAATATTAGGGTCCCCTGAACTCCTCGCAACATTTTCAATATTCTGACCTTCCCTGTGTACAACATATTGCATACGGTGTTTAACATTCTCCACTGCTGCTTGTAAACTGACAGTTTCGATGTTCATAGCATAGATATTATGTGCTGTTTCAAGTTTGCGTAAGAGCAACCAAGTGTAGCTGTCTAGTGTAGTACAATCTTACCAGTAAGGCATGCTGAGGTGAGGTGAGGTAAGGTAAGGCCCATACTAAGGACACATGAACAGTCAAGAGCTTCTAACAGATCGTTTGCTCTTCCCTTTTTACATGGAATGTGTGGCGCTGCTGTCACTTACGCACTAGAAATTTTACATAATCCATCCCGATATGCAAATTCCCACGTTCTTACTTGACAGCAGCGCCAGTATTTACCTTATCGGCAACTTTTGGTGCTATTTTTTTTC
>JAPMOR010091559.1:65951-119620 GCA_026543865.1 Argiope aurantia | reverse complement strand
CCTACCCATATCTTCTACAGTCTGTATAGAATATTTGGTTTCCTTTCGCTCATGCATTTTAGCTGCCTAGCCCTCCAAACAAGGGAAGTTCTTTTATGTCGACATTGTACATTAATTTTGATTTCTTGGCATCAGGGTATAATTTGCTTTGAAACCTGTGAAACAACGGATAAGTACTTCAAGCAGAATAAAAAGGGGTCCCATTGAGTAGAGTTCGAAAAACTAATTAATATCCGAGCAAAAGAGTCTTTAAGTTAGCGTTTCCTGGTAATCTTTGAAGTTAAAATCACTTCAAAACAGTACTATGAATCTAAAAATCTCCCGTGGCAAATTATATGTAGCCAGATTCTGCAGGGAGAACTCAAGGAAATTTTTACATGCATGCGCCAAACGCTGCACTTAAAATTGCTTTTTGTATTCAGACAGAAAAAAAAACAATTTGTTTACTTGTAGTCAAAAGAAGTACATACCAAATTTGATATATTTAAGTCAGTGCGTTTTGAGTTTATATGTTTCTGAAAGTACGCACCGAAAGACAGTCGATTCCTTGTTTGATTTAGCTCAATATTTATTGAATATCTACATTATAGATGTTAAATTTGTGTACCGAATTTTATTTATACAGCTCTCTTCGTTTTTAGTTATCGTGTTTACTTATATACGAATAACAGCACTAGCAGACGTCCTCTGAATAGAATTTCCCCAAAATTGGATAGAAATATACAAATTTGGTGAAAGTACCATGTACCAAATTAAATCCTCTATGTCAAATCATTTTTGAGTTATCTTTTTCACAGACAAATAGACAAACATAATTTTTAAAATGTGTTTTTCGAACTTATAGAAGTCTGAAACGTGGAGATTCGGCAAAATCTCGAATCCGAATTTTTTGATGTTTCGAATACGATAAGATAAAGATGCAGTTCATAAAATGTCATACTCGTGCTCATACATGTGTACTGGTCTGATTTTGAAAATGAACAATATTTTGGTTTTTACTGTGCTTAAAGAAATGATGGCCCAATATGGGTTACTCCTTTCCTTAATTGGATCGATGATACAATTTTTAAGCTAATTTTTCTGTCATAAATTGCATTATTTTGAAGATAAATAAACTACTGCCTTTTGTTCTCTCATTAAAATTAGTTTTCGATAAATGTATATTAAAAACACGCGAGTGGCCTGAATTCGCCTCTTGTAGAAGACAGTTTTTTACGGTGTGTCATTTTCATTATGTTGCAGTTGATAATGACTCTGTAATGTCTTTGAAATATTTGTTGAAGGTCATTTCAATAAATAACAGCTATTTAAAAGAAAATGAATAATTAGAATGCGGCAGACACTAAGCCTAAAATTAAATTATCCAGACTCATTAAAGTTGTATAATTGAATGTCGTCCGAATGGATCTGTCAGAAGTTAAGGAAAGTGATGAGACGGCTAATAGAAGAAACTTATAACAGTTGATGAAAAGATGAATGCACAAGAAGTGATGTAAACCATTTAAGGCTGAGAAACCTAGCTTTTGATGGGTGATTATTTTTAAGGACCAGATTATTATTTAATTTCTGGATACATTTTACAGCTATGTAATCTATTATCATGATATATGATATATTTATCATTCTAGATTATAAATTCTCCGTTATGATAATGACTCTTATTTTAGTTAAATGAAAGTGACCAAATAAATGCAACATGTTGTTTAGGGTAGCTGGTGCAACAACCATACGACACTATATAAACCTACTGCAACAACCATACAACCTAAGACGGATTTATACGTAAAGTATAAATCTGTCGTAGCCACAAAGCCCTTCAAATCGAAATAATACCACTAGGGATACTGAATCAGAGGTGATCGTTCTCTGATTCGGGTCTAAATTACGATCTGTGGTTGAGTGAATGAAATGTATGAATGAAGTTCGCCCCGTGAAAAGAACTGTGAACCATGAGTAGCTAAGTCGTACAAGTTAAACAAGAGACGCTAAAACTCGGCTTAAAATAGCTGACTTCGTCAGCGGGCTATGACAAGTACCATAAGCAACAACAACAACCACCTCTCATTAAAAATTGTTAAGAATAATTCCTGTTTGCTAATAGAGAACATTAATTAAGGCGCCATTTCATTGTTATTAACTCTAAAACTACATACACAGTAGTCTTTTATGACGATGATTGAAAAGCTCTTAAATTTGAAACATAATTTTCGACATGAGCCGCAAAAATGGCGGTAGAGTTCATTTATTTTCATGAGACGTCAACTGAGTCATAAAAATGTAACTTTCAAATCTTCTGTATATTTGCAAGACCGAAAAGTAAAATGCATAGCATTATAAAGTATTTTTGGAAAACTGTTGAAATTAAAAGAGCAAAAACCATACACAAAGAATTTAGAGAAGAAAATTCTAGTTCTCTTTAACATTTCATATATTTAAAATTCGTTCAAATCAACATCAATCTATAAAAAAATTAACAATGTAATTGATTCATATTCATATTATTCGCGTCTCGACCATATCTTACAGAAGGAAAAAATATATCGCCTTATTGCTCCAAATTAAGTATCTACAATTAAAAGATATGTCCATTTATGATAATCATATAACTGTTGTCACATGATTTGACTCCACTAAATATTATGAGCCAATGACATCAGGAGCTAAATCAGTTTTATATTATGTGTTAATATCAAAATCACAATTATCTGTTAAACTTTAAAACTTCCTTTGTTATTTAGATTTTTGTTAAAAAGAAAATGAGGACCGCTGCGGCGTGGTGGTAAGTTATCGACTTTAGAACCGGAAGGTTTCAGGTTCGAGACCCGATTCCCCCGAAGAACCGTCATGTAAACTGGTCTGGTGCACGTTAAATCCGTCGGGGCTAAACGTCCTATCGGTGGTGTGGAATTTTCGGAGAGGGGATTGTCAGCTCAGATGCCGTCTGATCGTTTCAAAATTACGAGATCCCTCCCAAAATAGCCCTAGTCTCGCTTAAAAACGGGACGTTAATGTAACTGAACTAAGCATTGTAAAAAGAATATGATTGGATATGTAAATTGATTTCTAGATGGGCGTTAAAAAGGCATTTTATCTTTAAAAATTTCTTTGAGAATATATAAAGAATGTCGCTATAAATAGTCTCTTTTTTATTTTCTTATTAAAAGTGTAAAATAATAAGTTCCTTATTAAACTAAAATGTGGTTTTAATATGCCATTAAACAACCTTATTGCGAATTAAAAATCCTTTGTAAATATTATAGAAAATTGTCATTCTTTAACCCTTTTCGTATTGGAAACATTGATCTGTCATTTTAACAACACATGGAAAAAAAACCTGCATTTTTTAGAAAGATAAAATAGCTTAAATCAAATGAAATTAAACGACAAAATGCATTAGATATAATTGCGGCTGCCAAATAACAAAATGAAATAATCTTTAGAATAACTGCTAAAAAGGCAATTTATGAATAAAATCTTACTTTGGTATTTTGAAAACAATACCATTATTTTTTGGAAATTTTTATTTACAATTTTCAAAAAAAAAATTTAATTATTACATTTTCAAGTATTTTTTGTTATTATTCTGAATCCGATAATCAATAATTTACTTTTATACGTGTACGCCTTTTCAGTTGATTATTTCTTTAGTGTCTGTATAATCAAAAAGATTAAGTTTAATGATGATTTCGTCGTAGTCTGCCATGTCTAAGAATGCCTTTTGACAAATTTCAAACTTCCGAGAAAATGCAAAAGTCCAAGAAGTCTTCCTCAGTAACTTCTAATTACATCTTCTCCCTGAAAGTCAACAGTGCGATTAATTTTAGTTCTTCCATTCCACGTTACTGACATTCGTCCTCATTTATTTCTAAAGTTTTTTTTTTGTTTATAAATTTTTTCACGAACTTCTTCATGTTCTTCTCTCTTAAAAAAGTAATTTATTAGGCTGAAAAAGAAAAATTCACAGAATTATTACCATTTTTTACAAGCGTTGTGAGTTTTAATCACAAAATTAAGCGGTGATTTAAAAACCATAAAATTTAACATTGAGTTCGAAACTTGTAAATTACTATAAAGAAATACAATTCATTTATACAAGAATCGGATGATATTAAGATTGTTAGATAAGCAAATTTATGTAAAAATTATGTAATCTATTTAAGTAAATATTATCTGAAACGGAAATAAATTTGAAAGAATTATAATTTATTTAAACTTATTATTAAAGCATGCAAATATTTTAACTCCTTCTTCATATGATTGATCATTATCTTTTTAAAAATTTATAAGCCTTCAAACAGATACTGAATTTGTTTTAATAATCATTAAATCTTTTTACTGTATTTCTTTTCTTTTTTTTTCAAAAATGATAATAAAAACTCTTGAAGTATCTAAACACTTGAAACAAAATGATGCTAAAAGCATTTGAAACCCTTGATTTTACTTCAAAAGTGATCCTAAGAACACTTGAAGTATTTTAAGATTGATGTCGATTAAACCTAAAGTGTAGTAATGACATCTATCTGTTAAAATTATTGGTTTCATTTTTCTTCACTGTAAGATATGCTCTTAAAACTATTTCATATATATTGATTGTGGCTGAACATTTAAGTTTTTAGTTGCACCTAATAAGTTCATAAAACATTGAAATATCTTGCTATCTGACGGATGAGGAGGAATTTAAAATAACTCTAGAATTCATTAAATATGAAGTTTCATTTGATTGTTTATGTTATTTTTATTTATTTATTTAGTTTTTTATTCTTCAAGAGAGAAAATATTTTAGTCATCGAAAATCTCGAAACATTAGTATCTCCAAGTATTGGAAAAACATCGTCTGTCCCTCAGAGAATATTTATCAACAATCAGTGAAAGTAGTCTCTCTGAAACTTTTACGCGTGCTTTTTAATAAAATTGTTGTTCCTTTCCCACTCCCCGAAAAAATTGTGAATCTTGGATAAGTTGCATGGTTTTTAATGTACAATAGTTACAAAATGTTAACTTTTAGAATAAATTTAGCATTTGCTGAATCTGTGGTGTGATTCTTGACGAATTTCTACATGAGTAATCCCTGGTATACAATGAATAGTACCCGAAAATTAAATTAATGTTTCAGATTCATTTTTTCCAAACGATTAAAACCAACCTTGACACTGAACTACAACTGGAGTCACGAAATCGCATACAGACTTGCATATATTTAAGTCTCTACAGTTTTGAGTTACCGCGTTTACATGTTTCTGAAAGTACAGACCGACAGACGGTCAACCCCCGATTGGATACAGCTCAAAACTTGATAGGTGTCTACACTATAAGTGCTAAATTTGTGTACCGGATTTCTCTCTAGCTCTCTTCGTTTTGTAGTTACTGTGCAAACTCATATTCAAAAGGCCGTGCAGACATACTTCTTTTGAACGGATTTTGTTCAACGTTTAATGGAAATTCGAAATTTTGGTGTCAAGACCGTATACCAAATCTCATCTGTCTAGCTCAAAGCATTTTATGCTATTTTTGTTACATACATTGCCTTTTGAAGCTTAACTGGAATTGTGTTATTCTAATGAAATAATTTAAATTACAAATGATTCATTATAAGCACACCATTTTGTATGCATTGATTCTTAATAGGAAAATGATAGTGATAAATATATTTTTAAGTTAAAAAATTTAATAAATCTGAAAAGTACTGATCTATCCTTTTTCGAACCGATACAAAGGCGATTCGGAATTCCAGTCTGATACATTTGCTTTATTTATTCATTGATTTATTTATTATTGTTATTATTTTACTTTCTCATATACGAAGTATAAAGTACTGCAATCGTCACAAAAACTCGAACTTATAGATTTTGACAAAACTCCAAGTTTTAGAACTCCCTGAATTCGAAAAACAGATCTTTGAAAAATGTCTGCCTACCTATGACAAATTTAAAAACACTTTGAGCTAGACGGATAAAATTTGGTATATGCTCTTTACACCAAATTTAGAGATTTCTGTCAAATTTTGCGCAAAATCTATTGAGAGGAAGTCTGTCCATCTATTTGACTATTGGAATATAAGTCAACACTCTATCCTCGAAACGAAGAGAGCTGGATGGGTAAGGTACACATATTTAACATCTATAGTGTAAAGACTTATCGAATTTTGAACCAAATCTAACAAAGGCTTAAATGTCTGTCGGTACATACTTCCAAAATTATGTAAACGCGATAGTTCAAATACGCGACGACTTAAATATATCAAATTTTATATGTAATTTTGTGACTGCTATTGAAATTCGGTCTCAAATATTGGCTTCAATCGGTTCGGGAAAAATCCATTTGAAACCTAAATTCTCTTTTAATAAAGAATATGCGAGAAAGTTTTGAGGGCACCACCTCCGCCAGTTTCAATAAGTCAGTTTCTTCAAACGCTTATACAACGACTTAAATATGTAAAATGGTGTTTATCCTCTAGAGAAAAAAGAAACTTATGATTACATACGAGTTTTATGGTATCTTCCGTGAACATAAATTAACAGTTAAAAGAGACTTCTAGCAGCTTTTAAGTGAGTAATGTCTTCACAGAGAAACGAGCACTGAAGTGGGCCTCATAGACATGAAAGGAGAGCGATGATTTAGTGCTGTGTAAGTGATGGCTCAGTTTGTTCAAATTCCATATCTAGGTCAACAGATTATTAACTGCAATTTTGGTTCTTTAACAGTTGGTTTATTTCTTGAGCGAGAAGGACTCTCTGAGACTGATGTCTTAGACATGGAGGAGATTTTTATGAAATGCGATTATTAAAGGTTTTAGTTACACTTTTTAGCTTAAAATCACCTTTATCAGATGCTTTTTTAATATTCATCAACTTTAAATGCAGGTTAATCATAATTAAAAGAGGGATATTTAGAAATCAATTACAAAATGCTGTCTATTCTCAGATAAGAAATCGTCGCTTTTTTACGCATGCGCAGTAGCTGTCTCTAGTTTTATGTGATTGTGCAATATCTAATACATCTTCTAATACAAAAATAAATTTTGAGCTATACCATTTATAGCATTTAACTGAATTTTAACACAATTGCAATTCGCTTGTTGACTTCACAATTCAGTTATTTTTAAATTTTTGCTTTTTTTTATTTCATAATTATTTTTACAAAATAATTTTCCTATGTTATTCTGGAAAAGAATATATAATTCCAAAATACACTGTGCCTCGATAGATCTGTCTAGTAGACAGAGGTGATCTGGTGATAAGGTCTTAGGTTAGGAACTAGAGGGCTTTAGGTTCGAGAAGAACTCGGTTCCACTAAAGAACCATCGTATAAGCTAGTCTGGTGTACGTTAAATCCATCGGGATCAAACCTCCTCCCGTTGGTTTGATGTGAAAGCTAGGAGAGGAGGTGCCAGCTCAGATGTCTCCCTCGTCATCTGACAGACTCAAAATAGTTTTAGTGTTGCCCTAAAACGGGACATTATTATAACTAAACTAAACCAACTCGATCTGTCTAATATGCAGTGTTGTACAGTCCTTTTACCAGGCTAAATTTGACCACGCTAACGGAATGCGTAAGGGTTTTAAATAAAACCATGGCAAAAACTCACAAGAATTAAGATCAAACAATTTCCATAATTCACTTCTTCACAACTTTTATTGCAAAAGACAGTTGTAAATATTAAGAATAGAGACGCGACTGCTTAACACTATTTTTGAATGTAAATTGTGACCTAAATTGAAAATTTGAATATCGCTATCTTGTAAAAAAAGGTACCTCTCTGCCGCCCGTCTTAAGAAAGATTCTCCAATCAGCGCCCGGGGATTTCCAGGAATGATTAGTCTAAAATTATGAAATTAGTCATTGCCCGAAAGTAGTGATATTCAAAACTTCATAAATCGATCAAATTTGGTCGCAGAAGATAGAAATTTTGTTTTAAAAATGAGTGTGTCAAGAATATTTCATTGTACAGGATTCCTTAGGAATAAAAGACTCTATAAAACTTAGACTTCGTGATTTTTTTTCAGAAATGCACTTATTTTTAAAACATCGTTTCGAAAGTAAAACTAAGAACAGATTTGATGATGAATCAGATAAGTTTTTATTGTATAACTTTTAAGAAATATTCTATAGTGCATTTAAGACTTCGAAGCTGATCGATTTTGTTTCCTGTACTCGTATATCTTTGAAAAATATGTCTTGGTTTCGGAAAAAGAATTTTTTAATTAATCGACGTTTAATCGCTTCCACTTCAATTTAAAGTACAGATGCTAACGAAGTTGACATAAAACTAGAGAGATACATAGTGCAAAGTACAGAAAGTCATAAGAGATCTATAATAGTATGTTTAGTTTAGTTTAGGTTAGTTATATTTACGTTTGAAGCAACACTAGGGCTATTTTGGGACGGACCTCGTAATTTTGAACCGCGGTCAGATGACGTGGACGACACCTGAGCTGGCACCCCCCCTCTCCGCACCACGCCACACCAGCGGGAGGACGTTTGGTCTGGACGGATTTAAAGTGCAACAGACCCCCTTCCACGACGGTTCTTCGGTGGAATCGGGTCTCGAACCTGAAACCCTTCGGTTCCGAAGCCGAGACCTTACCACCAGGCCACCGAGGCCCCTATAATAGTATGAGTTATATTACTATAAAAATTTGAAGCTTAGAAATATTTTGCTAAAGAAATTATTAAGAGATCAAGTTACATAAAATAATGAATTAAAAGGTTTAGAGAGAATTAATCTCAGCAAAACAGTCATAGGCTCGTTCACTGTGATTAATCCTCACTGAATAAGGAAAGAAAGAAATACAACTCCTTCGCTGTGATTAATCCTCGCTAAATAAAGAAAAAAAAAACACAACTCTTTCGCTGTGATAATACCTCGCTAAATAAAGAAATAAATAAACACAACTCTTTCGCTGTGATAATACCTCGCTGAATAAAGAAAGAAATAAACAAAGTTCGTTTGCTATGATTAATCCTAGCTATATAAAGAAAAAAATAAACAAAACTCGCTCGGTGTGATTAATCCTCGCTAAATAAAGAAAGGAATAAACACAACTCTTTCGCTGTGATAATACTTCACTAAAAAATAAGGAGATGGAAGGCAAAAGTAAGCGGTTATTCGAAACAACAATATTATGGGCCACAACATATGCATTGGATCGCAAATATAATTTTTTAGAATGCATTTTAAGCGCGTTAAGAACATGAGCGCGAGTTTATTCCATTCGTAAAATGTTTCATCACACTTCAGTTCAAATTATCCTCAGGTTAGATAATATTTGTCACGAATTTTAAGAAGCGTTCTGGTAGTCACGTTTTCTATGACGAAATAGGCTTCGGTATTTATGCATTCTTATGATGAAAAAATTCTTATGAATGAAATAAAAACCGTGCATTTTTATTCATTTTTTTTTTCTTATTCTTTTTTAAATTCTTGCTTAGCAAATCGTCGCGTGACTTAACTCACGTTTCGTTTTGAAACTTCCGGGAATCCTTAAAATATACAAATATTCTTGGGACAATCATTTCTCATGATGAAATAAATGGCGTCACAATTGAGAATCTTTCACCGGCTTCGAAATTTTTAAAGTTTAACTGCGACACGTGATTAGAATACCTCTTTACATCATGTGAATAGCGTAAGACGTGCACATTTCTTAAAGTTTCTCTAAAAGATTGGACATTCCTCTGGTTTTAACATAATATTTACGCACATAAAAATTGCAAAATGAGTCATTAATGTTTTAAAATCGTGCAAAAATTACTGGATGCAGATTGTTAGATTTAAATATTTCAAATTTCATCTTTAGTCATTTTTTTTAAAAATAGGTGCTCTTTATGAAAGGATTTTAAAAGTCTTTTGCTAATTCCATAATTAAGATTTAATTGGTATTTTCGATTAATTTTTAATAAAATTCCAATTCAAATTTTGAAAACTTCCTCTTTGATGCCAAGAAATAACTATATTTAATTTAGTTAAGTTATGCTAACGTCCCGTTTTAAAGCAACTCTAGTGCTATTTTGGGGACTGACCTCGTAATTTTGAACCACGGTCAGATGATGAAGATGACACCTCAATTGGCATTGCCTCTCCAGACTTCCACACCACACCTGTAGCTGGATGTTAGACCCCGAAGGATTTAACGTGCACCATACTCGCTTATACGATGGTTCTTCGGGAAATCGCATCTCGAAATAGAAATCTCGGGTTCCGAAGCCGAGACCTTACCATGAGACGACCATGACCAAGAAATAACTATGATTCCCCAACTTCCCAATCAATTTCTTTGAACGTTTTTTACATGAATCATCATATATAGTATCCAGCCATGTGAACACTATCATATTGTAACTCTTTTCTTATTTTTCTGTTTATTGTACAATCATTTAGATCTATTGATTGAAAACTTCAAGCATAGAGGAATTTTTAGCTTATCGTAAACATTAAATGGAAGACTTTGGAAACTAAAATAAATGCAAACAAAGCATATGATGCAGCAATAAATTCAATTAAGAAGATTCGAATTATTTCATGAAATTTTATTTCATTGCAAACAAAACATATGATGTAGCAATAAATTCATTTAAGAAGATTCGAATGATCTGATAGAACTTATTTCGACAGTAAAATTCGTTGTTTATTTACTTCAAATTACGTTCAGAAAATGACATGTTAAGAAACACACAGGCATCGAATATCCATAAATCCAGAAATAAAAAAGCTGCGCTTTATAGATTTCAGGATTTTATTGTTTTACGAGAATCGTACAATACTAACCACCTTTGGTGATCAAATTGTTTGCTCAGATTGTTGGCTTTTTTGGATGTTAAATGATTTATATAGAAGTTTAAATAGATAGATATTATTTCATATAATTTAGTATAAAAATTCACTTTATTATTTGATACACCTGGAAAAAAATATGAATTCATTGAATCAGTTTATTTAAAATTAAAAAGACGAAACAAAAGTGAAATCTTATTGCAGCGTTAATACTTAGCAAAACCACGAAATTTAATAATATTACGAATGGATTTGAATTCCATCTTGACATTTAAAACCATTGTATCAAATCAGTTGAGTATTAAATTTCACTGAAAAATATTGTTAAAATTAAGGGGAAAATTGTACGTAAAGGAGATAAACATCGTTAAAATGATTATTTTTAGAGTCTTATGATAATGCAAAGAATATTTTCTAAGATAATTAATTTTAAAGGTATTAACGTCGATTGCCATAGTTAAATCATAGCGATAACCCATCTGTCGACGATTAAGCCAAATTTTTAGCTTGTTTGAGCTTTCTCTTTGAAGCCTATTTCTTGATTTCTTTCCTTTCTTTTTCTTCCTTCTGACTAAATGGACTTCGAGGTGACACTACGAGCACTCTCCAGAACATTTCTTGTAATATTTTAAACCTCCATTAGTTCCCTAAGCGAAGTGTTGAATTCCTTCAATGATGTTGTAAAAACTCTCAATGAAGCAGTCGGAAATTCGTATGATGGTTTGCTTACTTTGACTGCTGCCATTCTACGATAAGTAATAAGAACAATTTCTATGCTATGTACGTTAGCATTTTATATACATACTAGCTGGTACTCGACACGTTGCTGCCATAAAAGAAATAATTTTGGAAATATTGTTTAAAATTTGAAAAGCGATATTGTTTAATTAGGAATGATAGAAAGAATAACAGACCAGGAAAGCCTGGTTGGTAGGGCGTTGGATTCGCATCCCTTGAGTTGGGAGTTCAAACTCCGCCGGCCGAAGATACTCCGTGTACATGGTGGTTGGTGCACGTATAAATCTGTCGTGGCCGCAAAGTCCTACAAGTCGAGACAATACCACTGGTGATAGTGGATCAGAGGCGGTCGTTCTCTGATTCAGGTCTAAATTACAATCTGTAGATGAAATGTATGAATGAAGTTCTCCCCTTGAAAAGAGCTGTGACGCATGAGTAGCTAAGATGTACTCTTAACCCTAGATGGCGCTACTGAAACAAGAGACGCTAAAATTTGGCTTAAAATCGCTGACATCACCATCGGGCTTGTCTATGACAAGTACCATATGCAACAACAACAGAAAGAAATATTTATTTTTATTTCGACAATGAATACATTCATTGAAATTGAATGATATATAATATAGAAGTTTAAATAATATATAATATTATTGTGCTATGCTTATAACCTTCACGCAAGTCCAAGCAATAATTTAGCGAAGTCTTATCGCAATCGAATGAACGGTACGGCAGAGCATAAAATATGAAAAAGTAAACCTTCATTTTTATATATTAGCATGATAATGGCCTATAACCTTCGTGCAAGTGCAGCAATATGTTGGCAAAGTTTTATCGTAAACGGATGAACGGTCGGCAGCGCTTAAAATATGAAAAAACAAGCCTTCACTTTTATATATTAGATCGATTGCTGTTGAATTTCAAAAATGCTAAAATGCTTGCATACGATGAATAGGAAATGTGACGAGTCCGCCTTCCTTTACAAAAGAGATAATTTTATATCCTTTGTCACACTGTAATGGCCATAAAAGGTGTAAACGTAAAGTTTGATTTGCCATAAAGTCAGAATATCGCATATCTTTCTGAGAATGGATGCGTAAATTAAGCTTTTCTGGCTCTAAAAACTGTCGAGTTACTCACAGTGTCGAATCGAAGTTGCGAATGTGAAATAAAGTTCTGAATTGCCATGTGTATTAATTGAATATATAAGTATCATAATTTTAACTAAACATTTTTAGACTGGCATGTTACTAGTAAACCAAAATAGAAATGTAAGTAAGAGCAGAGTAAGCATATATAGCTGTAAACGTGGAAAATTTAATTTTGGTTCAATTTAACGAAGTGCATTTGCTCTAACAAGTTTACACTTGACATTGTCTTTTGGAATTATACTTTCAATTAGTAAGTACTTAGCTTTCTGGTTTAAATGATTTTGGTTCTTTTTTCTTGGTATTTTGTGGCGTGATTTGCTGTTTTTTTTTTTCTGGAATGTTTTTTGAAAATGTTTTTATTCTTGTGATACTAATTTTTGTCTCCAAAACCTCAATTTTCTGGGATTTTCGAGTCACGAAGGGTCAGTTGGTTGGGCGAGAGTCAGACTCTTCACAGAAAAAATCCCTGGTTTGAATCCTTGCCTGAGGGTGACCCTTGAAAAAGTCTTCGGGCCGGATTCATTTTATCTTTCCTTTTGAATTTTGAATTTAAATTTATTTTAATTCTATTCTATTTTGGTTAAGTTATTTTGTGTTTTAGTTGTAGCAGCATTAGCGCTCTCTAAATACAATGTATATTTTATTATATAGATTCAGGAAATTTTATATAGTTAATTTTCATATTGTTTATTTCTGAATTGATAGTTGCTCATGTTACTAGTGAATTGGGTTATGTTAAAAGAAAAAAAAATCCTTCAAAATACTCTGATGGGCAGGTAGTGGGACTTGCCAGTTTTGGCATCCAGACACTTCTGGGATAGTAAATACTAATTTTAAAATTTTAATTAATAAATTAATCGAAATTTAAAGTTTTCATTCATTAATTTCGGAACTGATTATTGCACAAGTAAGCATTTTGCTCCATTTTAAAATTCGAAACAATTGCTTTATAGTGATATCAATATCATACGGTTTATTTAATATTATGATATATATTTTATATCAGTCTTTTTCATAATTTCAATTATTTTTTTTTATATAGACACACGCTGCTTTAGAATTAAATATATGTTATTACATCCTATTACTAAAAATTAATTTTATAATTGAAATATAGATAGATGGATAAAATCTAAAACAATATTTCGGGGCGCTCTTTGGATTAGCAGTTTTCATTTTCTTAAAGCTTTATTCATAAGCGTTCATGAAATGTGAGGATAATAAATTAAAAGAACTGAGAAAAAAATTATAAACATTTATCTGTTGCAATAGTATTCATCGATTTTTACAGTTTTCGCAACGGCTAACATTTTATTGTAGCATAAAGATCAATTTTTTTCTTCCGTATAAAAAAGAATTTTTTACCTCATTACGTACATTCATTAAAATTCCCATTAAATTGAATGCTTTTAATTGTTTTGCAATGTTTCTATTACAAAAAGGAAAATAATTATTTAATTTAGGGAATATCATAATAATAATAGGGATGTCAATATAATACAATAATTATCATAAATAACAGTAATAAAATAAAATTATCAAAAGGATGCTACTTCTTTATTGAATATTCTCTGCTCATGTGTGCTTTATTTTATGTCTGTAATTGTAAATATTTGTTTTTTAAACCATCCTTTGATAGTTGCACAGATGATTTTTTGCTATTTGTTGTATTTTAAATATGTTTCAGAAACCGATAATGAATAATTACCTCCTATTTTATTTTTAAAAAAACTTTAATGATAGTGGGTTACTTATAAAAAACTACAAACTTACATTAAACATAATAATGACAGATAAATTATATCTTTTGGTAATTTTAAACATATATTTTAAATTATTTGTTTTATTTCAAGTAACAGGAAATTATTGTTTTAATAATTTGCAGATAAAAGTTGAAGTTTACTATTAAAAATATATCCATTTTTCATATTTCAGCATTTGCTACGTTTATTTTACTTTGCTACTGTTATTTACTGTCAAGAGCTCACTTTCTTTTGAAGGGTAAAAGTCTCCCAGTACACAAGTTCCTAGGGATCTTGACTCACTTCGTGTTTGCTCTCTCATTCGCTTTCTGCTTTTCATTTGATTGCTCTATATATCGAAACTTGGGAGCGTTCCAATAGAAGCTGTCGCCGGTCTGTTTGTTTCTTATTCCTTATGGACAATCTAAAACCTCACATGTTGGCACGCGTGGGGCCAATCCCTCGAGGAGGGAGTTCTTAATGACAAAATATTCAACTGCTTTTTTTGATTTCTTATAAATGTCGAATACAGGTGACGTTTCCCTAATGAAGTATTCCTGCACTGTTCGTGAGCACGTACCCTGTGCTCCTGTTTGCAAAAAATAAAAGATTCTACGCAATAAAAATCAGAAAACTAGTCATCCAATTCTTCACCCACTCCTTATTTTTATGGAATTTCTAATAAGAAATTCCTTCTCAGGTTACGAATATTTCTTCAAGGCAATAAAAATTATTTTCTTCATAAACTACTAATTTCAAAAGAAAGTCGTTGGGTTTCCGCGTGATCGTTAAAATAAATTTGCCCTGCTTTTTCTCCCGAGTTACTTATTTCTTATACTCCACGTGAACGTCTACTTTCCTTTACTTTCAAACAAACAAGATATTTTCTGCATAGCTTTCAATACAACTGGAATGCGTTGCCATCTGGGGTTAGAAAGGGGAACTAATCCCGACAAGAAACAAGAAGATTATACTTTCTTTTGTCTTCTTTCAATATTCTTACAAAGTTGGAATAATCACCATATATATCAGCAACATAAGATTGCATTCACTAAGATCAGAAAAAAACTATTGGAAGTTTTTTTTTCCATGAGATTAGAGAATAGCAACCATGTACTAGCCGTACAAATAATAATTGCCGATATGAAAATAAATATACCAAACATCGGCACAAGAGGAGGAACCTGATATTCAGTAGAACAATAAAATTTGAACTGTTGACCCATTTGTTCAGATTTGTCAAAATAATTTTAACCAGCGAAATTTTCAGGCATTTTTGAAAAAAAATTATTATTTATTTTTATTCTGGATTCTAGACATTTTAAAAATTCAATTACATGTAATTCTAGCAGTACCACACAGCGTTACCCGTGGCATAACGTCCGAGAAGAAAAATTAGCTTTAAACTTAAGTCTACCTCCATCTGATATGATATGGGCACGTCACGCAATATCAAACAAACATAAAAATATATTTAGAAATAATCAAAAGTAACTACAAAACCATTTTTGATAACACACATTCAGAAATATTGGTTAAGCTTTGATATACAGTCATTTGGTGCCTTGCGAGGTTGGCAATTTTTCGGTGGCTCTTTTGCTACCGCTATTGCTGCCGTTCGCGCCACATTCTGCCATTTCGCTAAAATTTGGCGATCAATTTTTTTTGGCGAAAATGACTGTACATCAAAGCTGTTCCGAAATATTTAGACTGATAAAAAGGCAAAAATAGGGTATGGTCTTAGACAAAACAATATACTAAAAATGTACAATAGAAAAGAGGTTTTGACATTCAAAAATATACAAATAACTCACTGTACCCACTGTTCCACACTTGTTTATCAACTCTGTATAATTTGATAGGAAAATAAAATTCAGCCTAATTCGTAATAGTGTGCTACATAAAGTTGTCCATGAGAAAAACATTGGTAAAAGTGAATTTGAGTGTGCACTCAGCTGCGCCAACAATGCCAAGTCGCCAATAAATTTATGTACAACTCAACCATTGCAAAAAGTAGTAAACAAAACAGCATTACGGTTGCTATAAGAGGGATCCGATGAGTTGCAATATTGGCGACAAACAGCAGGTGCACACTAATCTTCACTTAGGCCAAAACATTCTTCGCTTAAATCCATTCCAGCAGTGTGAAACGTTTGTCTTTGAAATAATTAAAATTGCAATTTTAAAAGTCCTTTTTTTATATAACTTCAATATACTAAAGCCTTTCCCAATAAATGCCCTACAAAATGGTACAAATATCTCCAACATCAGTTAAATATTTCTCGAGTTTTCTGGTTTAAATATACAGACGCTTTCAGACTTCATTTAATACTATGTATTGATTTAGATTTTATCGCATCTTGTTTAAATCTTTTATCTTTCACATTTCGCTCGCTTTTTTATGATTCTGAGAAATCAAAATTTTTATTTGCGCCACGTGTTCAGATTATATTATATGATTGGCGCAAATGCAGCAATGCATGCCATTGAACTCCACAAGTTAGTTTGGGTTTTTTGGCGCAAGGGATTGAACACCACAAAGAAAAGGTATTGTATTCGTCAAAAAATTTGAACTTGACATTTCGACCTTTCAGACCTACTTGAATCCAGAAAATAGATATTTGAAATTATGTCTATTTGTCCTTGAACTTGATAAATCAAAAATACTTTTAGTTAGTGAAATGTAGTATATGCTTTTAAAACCAAATTTATAGATTTCCATCAAAGAAGAGCGAATGCAATAAATACATAGACGTAAACACTTCGTTGTATAAAATTTAATTCATAGATTTAGCCAAATTGTGAGCCAAATATGATGATGCCGTTCTGTACTTTTGCAAATATGTAAGTGCAATAACTGAAAAACGCGACATTTTAAAGAACTGAAAACTGGAAAGTTTCAGCATCTAAGCTCTAAATTTGTATGACTCTTTGAATCAAATATATCAGAGGGTTGAATTTCTGCTGTATGAAAATACGGTCATTTTAAAGCGCAACGGAATTTTATAAATGAAAGTTGCTAATTAAATTTGTTACTAAAATTTTAGTTCTGTGTCAGATTTTGGTTTTAATCATTTAATAAAAAAAAATCCAAATTGAATAATCGGTATTCTTCATTATATTGTTAAGTACAGAACACTTATATGTGGGACTCTAAAAATAAAAGTCTGAGCGCTTGCGTATTTCAAAACTTTCTCTTAAGGTCCTGAATTTAAGGCGGGGAGAATTAGTCTATTGTTGTTGTTATTGTTGTGACTTATGGCTTAGTTTAGTTATATTAACGTCCCGTTTGAAGCAACACGAGAGCTATTTTGGGACGGACCTCGTCATTTTGAACCGCGGTCAGATGACGAGGACGACACCTGAGCTGGCACCCCCTTCTCCACACCACACTACACCAGCGGGAGGACGTTTGGTCAGGACGGATTTAACGTGCAACAGACCCCCTTACACGACTGTTCTTCGGTGGAATCGGGTCTCGAACCTGAAACCCTCCGGTTCCAAAGCCGAGACCTTACCACCAGGCCACCGCGGCCTGTGACTTATGGCACTTTACAAGCCCGCTAACAGAGTCTATTGTTAGGAAGTGCAAGGGGAAGTTTAGGGAATACTAATTCCGTTGGTTATTCTTGTTTACCAAGGCCGTCTGCTAGCCTCAATCTAATTTGAAATCCATTCTGCACGTAAGAAGCATCTCAACAGACTGATTACGATTCGCAATTGAACAAACTGTCCATAGAATGCAGAATTTACATCTTGAAGAAGCTTCCCTTACATCAATAATGTCCTTGGGACTGAATTTTTGACACATTTGAATAAAATGTATTACAAATGAGTATTTTGTATCCTTTATGAACATTTGCTGTTGTGCAGCGTCATCTGTCGGTGGTCCTATATATATAATATTGCGTAATCTTTTTCCCCATGTCTTGAATAGTAGGTTCAACTATTTTGGAGCCTTTACACTGAGTAGTTCGCTGTAAAGAGAGCTCAGAGTAGAGGGTGTTTTAATTCTGACCACCTTGTTGTACACAGATAATGTTCTGTTTAGAAAAGTTTTTTTTTAATATTTTAAATATGAATAGTAAATATCTGAAGTGTAAATACATCGCAATTTTGATATGAAAATCACATGTTGAATTTCATTAGTTTACTTCGTTCCATTACACATTTCACATATATAGACACAGATCGATAGGCGTGAGACTAAAAATTGGTTTTTCTGACGTCGAAAGATCTTAAAAGTAGAGATAATTCAAAATCTCAAAATCTATTTTATCAATGATTACAATATTTTCTTTTTTGTATATTTCGTATACGAATTAGCAGCAATAAGTAAAAAAAAGCTTTTATAGATAAGGATTTATTTTTTAAATCATCATCAGAGTGTCCTTTACAAGATGCTGAACAAACGCTTTTTTTATGAAATGTGAAAGCCACAATTTTAGATAATTCCATAGTCATAACATCACATTTCATCACGTAAACCAACATTTGAAGAGGCACTCATTCGTTATATCAGCTATCCGGAATTTCCCATCTTGTATCTTATCTGAATGAATCCTCCAACTTTAATTTCAAAGTCCAGGAGCTACTTCAATTCGAGAACTATGCAGACAGATAGTTGGATATGTGACGCTATTCTTTTTTAAACACGCGGATTCTCCATTTGAAATACGACTGTCAAAAAGTGACAGCTAGCGCAGATAAGGCGTAATCATTGCCACTGTTACATCTAATTTCCCAGTAAAAGGTCTATAATGATTGTTGAGTTATCGTGTGATGAGTTAATCATCAAATAAGGATTTTGATAGGATCGTCCATTATGCATATTTTGATATTTTAAATACAGGATGCTCATAAATTATTGCTGGAGTTTCGCATTTTTTGACATTCGAATAAAAGGAATTATGAAAAAATGAGCAGAAATGTAAAATACAACTCAAAAATGTTTATGTGGTAATACTATACCGTCTACAAAGTTGCATTGTCAGTAATTATCACAGAATTTAAAAAAAACTATAAAAACTGCTTTTAATCGGACAAATTGTTATTTGAAATAATTTTTTACTTTATCATCTTTCATTCATCTATTTGTTCTCGCTAAAGTGAGTAAATTAGTTAATTTGCAGATTAGCTAAGTAATCAGCAACTCAACTAGGGTGTTCCGTTAAAGTGTGGAAAATTACTTCATTTCTCAAATAATCTAGGTAATCTGCGAATTGCCTAGATAATCTACCTATTAAACACTCGTTAATCTGCATATTACCTACTAGGCACTTGTTAAAGTGAAAATAAGATATAGATATTTTTTGATATCTAAAGAATCACGTTACTACATTCAAGCAAACTACAAATTAGTTTTTTATAATGAATAATCAATCAATTTAAAAACTATAATGCAAATAATCAAATGGTTATAACAGTTAAGGAAATGAATTTGCGAAACATATGTTAAAATTATGTTTACTTATTAATGCAATCTAAAGATTGGAAACACTTTGAATTGCATGAATTTCGAAATTTTGCGACAAGCACACCTATTTGTAGTACTTTTAAATTTGCAGTCACATTTCTTGAACCATTGCCCGGTACCAAGGGATTAATTTATTGCTGTTTAACGTAAAGATATTTTCTACATTTGCGCTTGATTGAACTTTTTGTTTGAAGCCTATTTCTTGAGTTCTTTTATATCTCCTTTTCCCTTACTGAATGTCCTCTTTGGTGACATGGCGAAGTATCTTCAGAACAATTTTAATAAAATTTTGAAGTTCCATTAATTAACTAATTATTATTATTCGTTAATCGCTATTAAACATGATGTACTTCACGAAAATTCATAAAAAAGATAGACGATTCAAATTTTAAAAATTCAGGAGGTGCTTTTATTCCATTTATATTTTGTTTCATTGCCAAAGTTTCTATAGAAAATAGTGTTTTCATGATTGATATGTGATGTTGATTAAACCTGCCTTCTGCAGATTACAACGACTGCAGTTTCATTTACTGGAAGATGGACTGGAAGTCCGCCGTGGCCACTTGCGAAGGGGACAACAAGCAGCTGCTGTGCTACAAGTCCAAGAAGGAGATGGACGACATCACGGAGGCGTTCAGGCTGGCTGCTTTCGGCAGTGCCGAACTCGAATTGTGGCTCTCCGGGAAAAACTGTTCGGAACCGCAAATGTGAGTACTTTCTTTAAACTTGTCTATTTCCTATCGATCATGAGCACACTTCCGTTTTGCAGGTGAGTAAATAGACCAATTTCTGTATGAGGGTTCCCCAAATGAAAAGCAGACACTTGCGATGGCGTCAGAATGACTGCAGCTATGCAGCTTCACGGAACTGGGATATAAAGGGTAGTAGGAGGTGTGCACTGCATACGGCTTTCAAATAGCGGAAGATGTTCCCATTAAAAGAAACTGGTCTTGCTATACATGGATGCGTCCAGATCGGAACAGCGTGCGGTAGTGCGGTTTTTGATTCTTCGATTGCCGTGGATCACTCTTTTTGATTTCCTGCCCCAAAGGAACAGTATCAGTTCAACACAATACCACAGTACTCTGACTAAACTATGGACAGCAATCAAAGGCAACCGGCCAGGTGTTATAACACAATAAGCGATCCTTCTCTATGACAATGCCCGCCCTCGTGTCTCCCGTAAACCAAGACAACCTTAAAAAGTTGTTGGAACACTTGCCATATAATCCAAATTTGTCACCCCGTGACTTACACGTCTTTGGTCCATTTAAGACAGCATTACAGGGGATAGGTCTCTATTCGGATGGTGAAGTGAAGGAAGCTGTGCAAGACTGCTTCTAGAATCAACAACCATCTTTCTACAACAAAGGCACAAACCTGCTACCTAAACGATGGGCATGGCAATTTCTTTTGATTTTCAATAAAAGTATTGTTACGAAATTTTCTTTACCGGGGTTCGTTTGGATAGTGGAAGTGATATGGTGTGTAGAACGCTCAATTAGCAGACGGTAGTAGAAAATAAAACAATGACGTTTATTTACACGAAGACACACAGGACAGCACAAAAGCGTCAACTATATACAGCACAGAAGACGATTATCTTCACCCGAGACGTGTAGCATACAATAGCACACACAGCAGCATACAACCAGAATCTACTGCAGACAGTAGCGCACAGCTCAGTTCAGCACTAGCTTGACTCCGTCGCTTCCGACTACTCTGTCTTCGACTTCTCCGACTCGGACTACTGACTCCACTCCATCGATTCCGCTTACTCTTCTTCGACCACTCCGTCCACTCTGACTACTGGCTTTTTCTGGCAGCCGCAGCCCCTTTTATAGGTCTCAGGAGGCGGGGCTAGAAGCCTTTCAACTAATCAGGAACGTTCGAGGCGTATCTCGGTTCCTACTGGACGGATCGGGAAAATTCTCGAAGTTTCGGGTATTATCTATTTTGGCGCCAAAGTCGCCAAATTCGTCGCCAAGTCACCAAATGGTCGCCAAGTTTGTCGCCAAGCTCTGGGACCTTTGACGCGCCACCTGGACGCCGTCCAGTACCGATGACTTTAAAACTTTCTTTCCGACGATGGAACAAACTATGCTGGGAAGCCGAATTGCAGGTTTGTAACAGTATTCTTTTCCTTCAACTTGCCCACTTTTCATTTGGACAACACTTATATATGATTCTTCTATTTGACAGTAATTAGTATTAAGTAGTTACAATTTTTTCAAAATACATAACCAATACAAATAATTTTAACGGAGTACTGATGAGTTGGCGACAAACAAGAGCGTTTGTTTAGAGAGAGATAAGTATGGAGCTTCGAATGGGTCATGTAGAAATAATAGGGCTGTTATAAATACAATTGTATTGGAATCGGCGCATTCTTTTAAACTATCTTTCATTGAAGGGTACTATTGATGAATTTTTTTCTTCTGAAGGAAGTAAATGCAGAAAGACATAGTAAACTTTGTTCTCTTCCTCTCCCTGACTTATCGAAATACAGGATCATTCATAAAGAATTATACTGTTTCCATGCACTGCAAAACAAGAACAATCTAATATATTATATGTCACCTGTAATAGAATTGAATGGAGTTATTTTAAATTTTGTTAGAGACAGTCACAGATGTTCTATATGTGACCCCTTAGAAGGGACCTTACAATTTATTTCTGGACACTGCACAGAGCGAATTTACTTTAGGGGAATCTCGCATGTATTGCATTGTGAATTTCTGGTTCTCTCTTCCCCAAAAGGGAACATTGTGCTTGTCTACCTTCCCACCGACAGGAAATGTTGCTTCATCAATAAAAATTGAGTGATCGGCAAAACCATTATTTTCAAAATGAAACTGTATATCGGCACAAAATTCAAAGCGCTTTTGTTTGTCAAAATCATTGAGGTTTTGCAACACCTGCACTTCGTATGGAAACATTTTCAGCATCTTTCTTAAAATTCTCCAGCCGGTGGGCTGAGAAATCTGAGCCTCACGACTCCTCCTTTGATTTGATGTTTTGTGAATTCGTTGACTGACGACTTTTTGCGATGCAATCAGTCGTCCAGGATTTATTCCTTTGCACAAACAGACCGTAGTTTAAATTTTTCCTGCTATTGATAGATAGGTTATCTAAACGGAACTTCTTTAGCGAATTTTGATCTAAAATGTAATAGTACAATAGTTGCGGATTCCGTTTTGCTAAGCTGGAGAACACAAAAAAGCTTCCTCCACTGCAGACGCCGCCATTTCGACTGACTAGTCACATGACACACCTGCTACTGCCTATGTGACTTATGTCAAGGGTGAGACACAAACTTTAAGAGTACAACATTAGGATTCGCTAAGGTGGTTCGTGTCTTTGGCTATTAATGTTTCACAGCATCTGGAAAGTGTATGTTTCTTTATGAGTCACCTTGTATATTTGTCCAATATTACGCAATTCCTACATCGTATCCGCCAACTCGTTTGAAACCGAGCCTGTAAGACGAAAAGCTATTCATAACTTTATATATATGACCTTAATAAACCTTATATAAAAGCTATATCCGACTTTATTTTAGAATTTATTAAATGGCCATTGATTTAATTTTTCAAAAAAAATTATTCCAGAATTTCATTGCATTTATTTAAAGATAAGCATGCGACCCATTTATTCTTATTTCGAAAAAGATGAGATTATAATTGCAGATGCAGGATTTATCTTTACTTGGTTTATTAAATTTTTTTTAATTCTAGAATTTAGACAGTAGTCAGTTACGACGTGTTTTTACATTCGTATAAAAAAAGTCCTGTGATTTTCAAAAAACAGTTGTAAAGACAAAATTTTATAAAGAAGATAAATTTTACTTTGTGGGGACTGATCACGGAAAGAAATATGATAAAGTTCGCGAGCGAATGAATTCAGTTTCAATGTCTGAAACAAAATAGTAACCTCAATTTTCTTTCTTTTCACCACTTTTTTTTTCAAAATCAGTCGTTATAATTGTTAGCAAAAATAGGATGCTCGTTTCATATTGGGTTTTTCTTTCCATCCGAATGCGTGTACACAAACTGTTGATGATTCGATGTGAGTAATCGGATTGCGAACACTGTGAGTTGAATTACTCCTTTTGCAACGATTTATCACATGAAATAAAAGGATGCTCCCAATTATTTATGCAAGATGTTATTTCACGGTTTTATGCAAATGTTTTTTCACTCTATATAAGAGCGGCAGCACTCGTACGCGCATAGATTCAGATTCTTTTTTTTTTTTCACTTGTGTTCGTAGTTTATGTCGGTGTGATATGTTATAATGTATTAAATGTTTGTTTGTCGCAAGTAATAAAAGTCTGTGTTTTTAAGAAGTCTTTTCGACCTGCAACATTTTACAAGCACCAGTCACATGCCTTTTTCACTGCTATTATTTGAACATCTTACTCTGCGGGCCTTACAGACGATTGATCTTGACAATTACAGGGTTTGAACCCAAATATCGTCTGACAATAATATTATAGTTTACCAAGGAAAAGGCTTTCAGAAAAGTTTTTTTTTCGGTTCTAGAATTCTACTCATATGTGTTCTTCGATAACCTGGGTTTTTTCTTTCCTATTAAATCGAATTTTTCAAAAATAATGTAGTATTGATCTGAAATTTTTATTAGATATTACATTTTATGTAGCACCTATTTAAATGAGATACCAAAAATTTTACTCATATATATATAATTTGATTTTTGTCATTTAAATAATTTTTGTCATTTCTAACTAAGTTGTGATTTCTAACCTATTTTTGCAACTACAGGATTCGACAGTTCATTTTATAGGGTATTTCAATACCTAGAATTTTGATTTCAGTTTTCCTCGCAGATTTTAAAACTTTCATTTAAACGCGAAAAATCAGTATTTCAACACCGATGCACACACACTCCACCCTTCCTTCTTTTATCGAAAAGCATGCTCTTGAAAAATGTCTGTCTGTGAAGAAAGTAACCCAAAAAGACTTTAAGCTAGATGGCTAAATTTTGGTATGCAGTCTTTATGCCAAATGTGTAGATTCCTTTCAAATTTCGAGAAAAATCTATTTAGAAGTTGTCTGTCTGTGTGGCCAGAGTACCTTGTATGGTGTGGAAGAGAGGTAATTGGATGAAATTCGGAATTCAAATATGCGATATCCTGACTCCTCGCACTCGCGATAGAATATTCCCTATAATGAGTCCAACACCCCATACTGTTATTTCAGACACATTCAGTTTTACACTCGTACGAAACCTTGAATTTCCGGGACTTGGGGAAAATCTTTCACGAATTTTTTCAACCACTACATTTTTGGCGGGTGTTCATGCTGGGCTGGATTTCATTCATTATCACCCCATGTTTTGAAACTGCTTCACCCATCCTTCGATTAGGTCCGCGGTGGGCTGGTGGGAAGTTCTCAGCTTCGGAACCGGAGGGTTTCAGGTTCGAGACCCGATTCCATCAAAGAACCGTCGTGTAAGAGGGTCTATTACACGCTAAATCCAACGGGGCAAACTTCCTCCAGCTGGTGTGGTGCGGAATTTTGGAGAGGGTGCTTCCAACTCAGGTGTCGTCATCTGATAATTTTATCTGATGCAATTTTATCTGACTGTAGTTCAGAATTAGGAGGTCCGTCCCGTAGGAGGTAGTGTTGCTTTAAAACGGGGTGTTAATATAACTAAACTAAACCCACCGATCGATTTTCTGAAATTGCAACCTTTCTTTATCAAATATTGTAAGGATGTCTCTTTGAACACCGAGAAACGAAAATGTTTTGGCACATTCCAAAACACAGAATGCTTTCTTTTGCATGGATTTCTTTGATAGTGTGACGGAATACGTTTTCTCCTAGCGGCAATTTCTCTATTGGAAGAAATTTTGCTCTTGCCAGATAAAATTTATATAATTGCAATTTCAAAATCCATGTATTTCAGCTAAATACAATCTATTACCCTAACAGCACAAAAAAGGTAATAGATAGGGGTAAAAGTAAGAGCATATATTATACAATATTGCATAATATTGATTAATATTCGTGATATGGTATAATGTTATGACATTTTGATTAATATAATATAATATCACACAATATTGTACAATTGGCTGTGCTACCTAAGTACGGTATTCGTATTATGTAATTTTTTGTGCCATTTTGATTCACGCTATATATAATTTCTGAAAATAATAGTAGCATTTCAGTATCTTTAGAACAATTGTTTGCATCTTAATGGCGATGAATACAGCTCAGTGATCCCTCTGCCAGCTATCGAAAAGCATCAAAAATTTTCCGAACAATTCAAATAAAACCACGTAAAATTCCCTTCGTACTGCACAAAAATTACTCCAACAATCTTTGGGCAATATTAACGTAACCGGTTTTTTTTAATTTTTTTTTTTATTCTGCAGAATGGACGAGTGCCTTATTCTTCATATTAGAAAAACCAATTTGAAACTGTGGCACTACTTCCGACAAGACTGCACAAAGAAATATCCTTTTGTTTGCTGCGTAAAGGATAATGGTAAGAAAAGAAACAATAGTTTGTTACGTTTTGAAATTTATGGTGTTTTAATATAGTTAGTTACCAATAATTACTTTTTAATGAATAAAAGAATTTGCTTTATCTAAATGTCACGCGACTCTAATAATAACAACAAGAATTTAAAAAAAAATCTGAAATGCTAATTCCTTAACTTCTTACACGGTTCCACAAAATCGTGTCCATATCGTTTGACAGTTATACAGGGTGATTCAAAACTTATCGTTCAAATTTCGTGGGGAGGTAAAAAAATACGGCAGAAAACCTATTTCGCATAAGTATGTCCGCAAACATCATCTGCATGGACAAAATGGACAAATGAAGTGAACACTAGGAAACAGTACAGTTAAGTGGCAACGAATATGATTTTTATTCCAACAAGGTAAAGTATACTTATTACCAGTAGGTGCTCGAAATTGCAACCATTTATACGGACTCAGGATTGACAGCGCCGCTGAATTAACCACCGAACTTTTTCAAAAATGCCTGGCATATCAAGGTCAATGCCTGCAGCAGGCTACTGTTCGTGCAACAAGACCCATTTCACTGCCGATGGGGTGTCGTACGCATGGTCTTTCATGGCGCAGCACAAAAAAAAAATACATGGACGATTAATCCGGTGACCCGGATGGCCAAGTGATCTATTCCATCTCTGACGATCCTTTGAGCTCTGAATGTTCGATTCAGGTAATCACGCGCAACAATTGTGCAACGGTCTGGCGCTCCGTCACGTTGATGCCACATATCTCGGCGGATACGCCGCAGGCATTGTCCATGATGTTTGTTTTTGAAAATGTTCGGAGGGCGATGCAACGGCGTTGTGAATACTGTGTTCGTGTAAATGGTCGCAATTTTGAGCACCCACTGTGAGTTTGTGCTTTATCTTGTTGGAATAAAGGTCACATTCGTTACCACTTAACTGTATTGTTTCCTTGCTTCCATTTCACTTTCCATTTTTGTCGATGCAGAGGATGTTTGCGGACATACTTACTTATGTGAAATAGGTTTCCTGGCGTATTTTTTACCTCCCCACGAAATTTGAACGATAAGTTTTGAATCACCCTGTATGTGGCATGCATAATATTTAGCATGCCGTCTGTTACGCATTCTGATCTCGCATATAGTATTTCATCGTACCGTATATTAATCGAATGCACGTTTAGGAAAAATATTTCTCCCCGTACACGCATTTGATCTGAAATTTCATGCATGCGCTAATTTCTCACTTATTGTTTAAGACAAGAATAAAGAACAATGTCGACTCTTTAAAGCTCAAAGATTCATTAAATATTTTTACTTACTTAGTGGCAAAATAAGTAGAATTCATTCAAGTAGGGAACTATTCATGAATATTTAGATTGATTTAATAAACATCTCCTCCCCCTCTCTGAAATTATGCGAGATTTATTAGGGGGTGCTATAAAATATTTAAATCATGCTCGGTGGAAAAATAAAATATTAGGAGCTTGCATGTATTTAAATAAGCGACATCTATTGGTAAACATACGAAGTATCTGTACAAACGACAATGGTTTTGAGTTTTACAAATTTACTATTACTTTATTGTAATCATTCTGAAAGTCTTCCATTTAGTATTATTAATTTATTCAGTGTATAAAGACCCCAATCATGGAATGCTCCAAATTGCATTTTCGACACTCATTGCTTATTTTTTATTTGAAGAACTCTGTTGCAGAAGCCCATCAGACACTTTTTTAGAAACTTAATGATGCTGCTGCTCTGTCATATCCCAAATGTCGGTTTTGGTCTCAACGATTTAAGAGCGGTGATTTCTATGTCAATGACAAAGAACGGCCTAGAGGACCAAAAAAAGTCAAAAGCAATTAATTGAAAGACTTATTAGACGAAAACGGGGGAAAGTTGTTAAAAATGGTGGCAAGTATTTTGATTGATATATATTGTACCAATTTTTCTCAATAAACACCTTTCTAAAGAGAAAAAATAATCATACATGCAAGCACCTAATACGTGGTGTCTTTCTATGATGGCATGTCTCTCTATATTCTGTTCCGTACCTTCATAACAAGGCAAATCATATCAATAAACTGTTGTTGTTATTACTTATGGTACTTTACAAGCCCGTTGACGAACTGTCAGCGATTTATGCCGAGTTTGTGCTTTAGCTTCTGATGGTAAAGGCCCCTGAGCATTCGAGGAAGTCTGACTTCTATCTCATATCAGGATGACACACACATTCGCTTGCACAACCCTTTTTTTACAAGGGGTCTCTTTCTCACACTTCACAGGAAGGGTAGAGAACAATCATGCCCTAACCAGGACTCGTCCAGATAACGGGGAAGACGTTCTACCCCTAGACCAGAACGCCGGCTCAATAAACTAGCAAAGAAAACAAACATTTTTTTTTAAATTATTGTTTTGGGTTTCAAAACAACTGAATTAATTCCCTATAAAATTCTATAGCCCATTGGTGACCAGTTAACAAGCAATATAGCGATCCCTATATTCCTATGAATTATATCTGATAACTTATCTTTCACCTTATTTTTTCTTTATTTGTAGTGCGACCCTCATCGACTACTACAGCTGCACCAATAACAACTGCATCCACAATCACAAGCGCAGAGATTGTACCAGGCAAATCGACTTCAACGACCAGCACGACAGTGACCACAACGAGTACTACTAGTACTACAGTTAGACCCGATTTCTGCGAGAAAGTTCGCAGAAGAGGCATAGAATGGCCAGAAACACCTGTTGGTGAAGTCGCCGTTGTACCGTGCCCAGGGAATTCGACTGGTAATTAAATCCTAAAATATTTCAAAGTTGATTCTTATAAATTGAGAAATCTTCAAACCGGCATTGCAGCAAAACTTATTGCAGCTTTAATAAATTTCGAGGTTGCATTTCTTTACTTTCTCGTGTGCAAAGTATAGAGAAAGTAATGTAAGCGTCAAAAAATTCGAACTCGAGATTTTGACGAATTTTCAGGTTTTAAACTTCGATAGGTTTTGAAAAATGTCCATCCGTCTGTCTGTGACAAGGATAACTTAAAACCGCTTTGAACGAGACGGGTGAAATTTGATATAGGGTCTTTACATCACATTTGTAGAATTCTAGCAAATTTTAAACAAACTCCGTTCAGAATAAGTCTGTCTATTAAGCTGTTCGGATATAAGTTAGCACGATAACTACAAAACGATTAGAGCTAGATAGATGAAATTCGGTACATAGATTTAACATGAAGAGTTACATACAGAAGAGTTACATTAAATACACTTATCAAATTTTGAACCAAATCCACAGAGGGATGGACCGTCTGTCAGTCTGTACTTTCAGAAGCATGAAAACACGATAATTCAATGACATAAATACATCAGATTTGGTAGACGATTTGTGATTAAAAGTATATCTCAGTGCCTCGCTCGGGAAAAACGAGACTAAAGCATAAATTCGATTTCCGGATACCATTAATGGTACTTTAGGTATTTATCGCTAAAACATTCACCAATGGATTCTGTAATAATACTGAATTCGCATCAAAGGTTAATATTTTCTAACTATTGTACGCCAATATTATGGAATGCGTTCTCTGCGTAATGACTAGTTTTATGCTTTAGAAATTATTGCAGAATAATAACAAAATTTAATGAATCAAAATTCTAATTAAAATATTTAAAAAATTGCACTGAGTTGCATATTCCCAGCCTTCAAACCGTATGTGTGACACATTGGGTAGTTTTAGATCAGGCGGTTTATTTGGAAGAGTGCCAATACACAAAGAATACACACATTCATTTTTACTATTTTAGTAGAGATAAATAAATGAATTAATTATAGCATGATGTTATAAACTTTCCAAATACAAAATAGCAAAACAAATGTTGATATCGCCTATTTTTGTGATTTTTATAATTTTTTAAATATTGATTCGGTTCTAATTTTTTTCTAAGGAAAGGCTCGGTGGTTATGTAAAGGCAGTGAAAGAATCAAATGGGACGAAAACGGACCTAATTTAAGAAACTGTAGATCTCTCGATATGCAAGATTTGAAAAATAAGGTATGCATAATAATATTAAAATTTTTTGCAGATCTCTTAAAATCATGAAGAAAAATAATTTAGTTTTGTTTTGTTATATTAACAGCCCTTGTTTTTTAAAGCAATACTAAGACTATTTTGGGACAAATCTCGTAATTTTGAAACACGGCCGCATGATGAGGGTGACACCTGAGATTTCACCCCCTCTCCAAATTTCCACATGACACCATCGAGAGGACGTTTGACCTCGGTGGATTTAACGTGTACCAGATCCGCTTACACGACGGTTCTTCGGTGGAATCGGGTCTCGAACCTGAAAATTATCCGGTTCCGAAGCAACTACCATGTTCTGACCACCTTCCGGTCCCGACCTTATCACCAGGACCGCGCGGCCCTCCATGAAGAAAAAGAAAAAACCCGGTATTCTGCCATTATTAAGATGCAAAAAATATTAAGTTTTCTGCAATTAATTGTTCTTTAAACGAACATTGGCACTAAAAATTCATCTCAAATGGTTTGTGGAAGCAAGTGTTTCTAATAATTCTTCAAATTTGCTTTTCGAGAGTTCCTCACATCTTTCATTATTTCCTTGAAATGAAGAGAAATTATCATTATTTCTCTTCACTGTAATAGTCTATTTTACCTGTAATCATTTTTACATTCTAACGTATAATTCGTTTTCTCGCCTTGAACACTGATACCAAATATCTCATCTCATTTGTGAATTTACTTTTGTTTTTCTTGTATGAAAGTATCATACGGGATTGTTTTATGGAATAATGCCCTTCCATCATTCCATGAACTTCTAGTTTTAGGAAGAAGAAAAAATAGCATTGAACTCTATTCTCTCTCTCTCTCTCTATGAGGGGCTACGGTGACTTGATGATAAGGTCTTGGCTTCGGGACGAGAAGTGTCGTCCTCATCATCTGACCGCGGTTCAAAATTACGAGGTTAGTCCCAAAATAGCCCTAGTGTTGCTTTTAAATGGGATGTTAATATAACTGAACTAAATTCGGGACTAGAAGTTCCAGATTCGAGAAAGGATTCCACCAAAAAACCGCCATGTAAGGGGGTCTGGCACATCAATTCCGTCGGAGACAAATGCCTTCTTGCTGGCGGAAGTTTGGACAGGAGAGTATCAATTCAACCGTGGATTTCCTTTTTGACGCCGTTTGAACAAAATTATGTAATCATTTAACAATATTTTAATTAAAATTTATAGCACATCATTTGATTATAATTACTAATTATAATCAGAGACTCTAATACAGTGATTGGGCAAAAACGAATATATATGATAAATTAGGATAATCTAAGTTTGCATAAAATTATTTGATATATACATCTTTGATTTTTTTCTGCAATAGTTATTCAAAGTGTGTAAACTCTTTTCTAGATTCTTATGAAAATTCATTTTAAAATAGGCCTGCTGTTAAATAGACTCATAGTGAATACGATATCCTATTGCGCATTAAAAATATATTCTGGTTATTGTTAGTCTGAATGATAGTAATAAGATTCTCTGAACTAGTATAAGTAATTTATTTTACATCAGTTGAAATTATTTACTATTTTAGAAATTACGACAACTTTGTCTATCTGAGCGTCTAAAGTCAGCTGCTGCATTTAGCTTTTGTCTTAGTTCGTCTCTTTCTCTGACATTTTGAGAAACTCAGTTAAGAGGAAAAGATAGCGTAACCTAGAGGCACAGAAGATAATTATATATTTATGACAGAATTGAATATTTGTAATGATTAAAAAAATATTTACGTTAAGGTAAATAAATACTTGCTTCTATTTCTTTTCAGTTTAACACATCTACCATTCAGTACGCCATGTCTTTATTAGAGAAAGTGTTCGGTGACCATGAACAAGAAATATTCGGGGAGGATCTCGCAGATGTGATCGCCATGATGACGTCACTTCCCCACCGCTTTCTGACAGCTACGCAGTTCCAACCCAGTCCGGACAGATGGACAGCCACCAAGAGCTTGATCGAGAAATCGGCGTCACTGTTCGATCGGATAATAGAACTGAACGAAACTTGGCATGATATAGCAGAGGTCAGTGTTTCGTTTGGTACTATTTATAAAAGTGAATTTCGGAACTTTTTTGTTGAAATAATGTGAATTTCGTCTTTCGTCTAGACATATATCGCTAATTACAAAAAGTATTGAAACGATAACGATTTTATTAAAATCAATTAAAAGATTGCGTTTAATAAATACGAAATTTGTATTTTTTATGAGAAAATTATGCAAAGAAATGAACGAGGCATTCAACCCTTTAGTCTTAAACATTATAGCATTATAATATTTTAGAATTGATTCCTTTACCTTATTTTTATTTGCCTTCTCCCACTGGGGGGGGGGCACCTCGTAATTGAGGATGAGAAGCTTCCAGCATGGTGGTTGGTTCTCGAAATGTTGGTAGCACAGAAAATTTGGGACTCTGGCTAATCCCATCGATGACGGGACGAACTTCCTAAAGGAAAGGTTGTACCGTGGCCGGTAATGGCCCTTAGGACTCAACCACAGTTCCCGCGAGCATTGCTACTGCGGCGGTCCAGTCAGTCAGATTTCTCCGTGTGCTTTCGGGTGGGTCGGAGTAGTCAGTTTAAAGTTCTCTGAAAGAAGTTCTAAAGAGATTATTAATCTTATAGGATCATTAAAGAATTTAGATATTTTGTACAAAATTAAATAAATGACTGATTATATTCAAGAGCCACACAAAGTTGGAGTTGGTGTAAATCCGCAGCCCTTTTTAATATGTCTTTTTGATGAAAAACAGCTTAATCTGTTCGTTTGTATCTGCTCTAATCAAAGAAATTAATCCCCCTTTTGCCTTTTAACTAGGAAAGACGACCCATCGCAGGCACACACCTGCTTTCGACCATCGACGAAATGGGCCTGATTCTGGCAGATGCCATGGTGGAAGGCATCAGAGAGCAAAGTGTTATAGGAAAGAACATGGGTAAGTGGTTTCCACTTTCTCGGAAATCTACCTCTTGAAGATATTCCTAGTGTGCATCAGTTATGTTTAGTTTAGTCATATTAACGTCCGTTTCAAACCAACACTAGGGCTGTTTTGGGATCGACTTGATTTGGAACCACGGTCAGATGATGAGGGGAATAACAGAACTGGTACCCCTTTGGCCCCGACAGATGTAACGTGCGCCAGATACGCTTGACGACGATTCTTAGGTAGAATCGGGTCTCGAGCCTGAAACCTTCCGATTCCGAAGTGGAGACATTACCACCAGGTCACCGCGGCCCGTAAATTTCGATAATCTGATCAATTATCAGATCATCGGAATTCAATAGTCCTTCCTTAGCCTTTAAATGCCCGATTTTTTCAAATAAAAATTAGTTTAAAAAATAAAAGATTTATGACTTTAATTTTTTGATTGAATCATGGAAAAAGGTTTTTTTTAATCGTATTTTATTTTAATCGTATATATTTATGTATGTTTTACGGTTAAGGAATAGCTTGAACAGTGAGTGGTCGATCGGCAACAATGTTAAATATGGACTTAAATGTTTTATTTTTTAAATAGACTACTTTTAATTCCTTTTGAAGAATAAAATATGGTGTTTTTAATAGCGGAAACAAAAACACATGCTGTCACAAGTTTTAAAACAATTAATCGTGACTAAGACTGCCATGAAAATTGACTTAATGACATTTTCAGCATGTTTCCTATTGGCATGCAGGTATTAGCATTGGTACAGTGACAATAAACATTAGCGTTTCTAACTTTATCTCAGAATATTTTAGAACACAAAACTGGGTATGATGTTGTAAAGCAACACTTGGCTTGTCAAATATGTTTAATGGTTTTAACATATACTTTAGCAAGTCTTTCGAGGCGAAGAAAGTTAAATTTGCATATTCCGTTTAAGGCAAAAAAATTCGAAACACAAAACATGATTGGATTTGTCCATTCTGGAATCTAGTTTGCTGTTTCTTCGTCTGGAAATATCATACATAATGAATGTACTTGACTAATTAATGAATGAAAATGAATGCACTTCACTAATTAATGAATGAAAATGAATGCACTTGACTTGATAATTATACAATGAACATAAAAGTCTATTCTAGAAAACAAAAAAATAAGAAAAAGAAGTGTAATATATGTGGGCTGGAGTGTGACTATGCCAATGAAGAACGAATGACCTAATCTTTGAAATTCTTTAAATAATATTTATGGTACTTACATCAGACATTTAAGATGAGAACAGACAATTAAAATGAACAGCCAGGAAGATTAAATCATCAACATCAAAAATTATCACCACCTTCTTAGTGCAATCATCTTCAATTCTCCGTCTGTCGAGAGCAGATGGGAAAAAGTGTTCGTGACGTCACGGTAATTCGAGTGTTGCCATCTAAGGAAACTAAAATCCTATAAGACATTTATTTTTTATTTTCTCCTTATTAATATTTTTAGTCATTTAGTGTAAATTCCGAACAAAAACCATAGTGCTTAATTTAGTATATCGCATGAAAATTAGTTTTATTATACGATCAAATTTCAGATTTCTTCTCTGTTTTATCAATATGCCAAATTAAAGATTGAACATTGAAAAATAGGTTCTACTGTTTTTACTTTTTCGTAAACAAAGAGAAAGTATTGTGATCATCAAAAAAATCCGAATTCGACATTTAGACGAATTTCTGCGTTTCAGAGGTTCCTGAGTGCGAAAAAAATATTTTTAGAATTATGTCTGAGAACACGTACCTCAGTGAATTGTACCTCTTTTCTCTGATCGATTCAGTTTGAATTTGTCCAAACTTTTGAGATTAATCCCTGGGATGTGGTTAATACACACATATCAAATAACACAATACACATTTTGGACATATTTTTCCTAACCAATTAAAGCCAAATTTAGACACAAAATTATAGTGTATTATTAATTATTTGATTACAATTTGATACATTTCTACACTTTAGTTATTAAATCGATGTTCCAAATTCTGTACATCTAGCTCACTTCGTTTTTTTCTATAGTTATCGTGTATCATTTATATTCGGACAGCCAAACAGACAGATTTCCTCTAAATGGGTTTTATTCAAAATTTTATTGAAATCTATAAATTTAGAGTATAAATTGTAGCTAAATTTCATCTGCCTATCTCAAAGCGTTTTTGAATTATCTCGACAGACAGATGGACAAATTCGATATTATTAATCACATGTCAGAGATTAATCATCAAAAAAAAAGAAAAGAAAACACGCCAAGGATTACATGATAGATTCAGTAAAAAACGCTAAGATAATATGAAACGAAATTCTGACTTTGCGCGCTCTAATTACTCTAAGAACTTAAAGATTTTGTAGCATAGTTATGTACAACTCATAAAGATCGGGGTTAAAGTGAAGATTAGTGTGCGCCCTGAGTTTGTCGCCAATATGGCAACCCAACGGAACGCTGGACAACCCTAATGCTGTTTTCTTTACTATTTTTTACAATAGTTGAGTTGTATATGAACTACAACTATTTTATAAAAAATTTTAAATTAAAAATCATTTTAAAAATATCGATTAAAGATTTTAATTTTGTTTTTTATTATAATTAAAAGTTTTTTACAACTAATAAGACACTGCAATTTTATTTTTAATGTGAATACGAACAGAAAATTTTTATTCTTTTGCAATTTTTGATTGTCAGTACGCGCTTTAAAAAATAGTCTGAATTCTTACTTTACGAAATCGTCTGCATTCTTACTTTAAAAGTCAGCAGCAATGGAATTCTTCCCAGTTTTCGTAATTCTTTTGGTGCTCTAATTGTTGGTTCCCTTCATAATTTGTTATGGCAGCAATTGTGCAAAAATGGATGTCGGGTAAATGGGATGGAAGACAATATTTCGAACCTCAGAATGAATGAAGGGTGAGTGAAATATATATTTTTTTAAGAGTTGATGAAGTTGGGAAAAGGATGCTTGTTTGAAATTTTGTATGGAGAATATTTCAACTGCTTCTTCATCCGTTCTTTCTTTTCTTTTGGTTATGTACTGTTCCTGTTATCCACACAGTCCTTATGTTCAATGTGCTAGCGAAGTTATTATCCCGCTCCCGCTGCTAACAAAGTCGTAGGATGTTGTTGTTTTTTAAGTTAAAAAAATTCTGCCCGGTGCCGTCTACAAGTGCCGAAGGCATTGCATGGCACTTTTACTCTGCAGTCACTTGAAGGCACTTTTACTCTGCAGTCGGTCTGAAAAAAACAATAATTATCAGTAAAAAGTCATAATTATATTGCCGAAAGTGGCGATCATAACTGTTCTGCAGAAGTTTGTTTACTTTGTCCGCCATCTTTATTGGCGACTTGGCATCCTTGGCGCAGCAAGGGTCACAGTAAACTTCAGTTTTACCAAGATCGGTTATAGAAGGGTTACATTTCCGGAATGATTAAAGCAGATTATATTTCAAATTAAAATGAAGCAAAACTATATCATGTCGACATATTCTTTATTCCAAAACAAGCAACTGGTGTTGCCAATTTTAAAAGGACAAACTTGCAAAAACAAAGATAATAATATAAAAATATAGTTGCTACAGTTTTTCGGAATCATAAAACTAGATAATAGAAGAATTTAGTTTCGCATACTCATTCTCAGAACCAGTTAAATGCATTTACTTCATTGCAAATCAAATTTTACATTCACATGAGTTATTATGTTGTGTGAAAAGATAAGAGAAAAATATCTTTTTTCGTAGAGGTGCACGGACTCGCTACATTTCATATTCATCAGATGCAACCACATTATTTTATGATTCTCGTAAAGCTCTAAAAATTCGCAATCTAACTGCGCAGATTTTTTTTGCCTTCCAGCGTCTCTTTTGGGTCATGAATATTCGATATCAGGTGGTTTCATGACTCCTCACTTTCCGCACACCTTGAAGTAAACAGATAACGATTCTTTTTATCGATATAAGTTTATGATATAATAGCTTCTCAAATCTTTATATTTCCTGTAATTTTTAGTTTCCACTACATAGCAATGTTATAATAGATTGAAAATAAGATGAAAAAACCTTTGAAAATTAAATTTTGAAAAGAAAGAAATTGTACTTTACAGCGGCTGGTTCTCGATAAAGACAATTTAAATGACCTTATTGGCAAGCACAGTATCTTCGAGAAATGCCCTTCGAGCTTTATAATTAAAATACAGGATATTTATTTCAAAGTTAATTTTCATCACATTTTTTTTTTCAAATTCAGCCATTATAATACAGTTTGAAATCGAAGAACAGATATTTTAGAGTGGAATTCTTTTTCAGCTCGAGGATTCTGATTGATAGAAAATATTTAGACGCACTTTTCGATTGGCTTGTTTTTCAACAAAATCGAATTTTTAAAAAGTAATGAAGGCATCAATCCGAAATTTTTACCAGTTTTTTCCTTTTCGGTGAAACATATTTAAAAAAAATTTTAAAATTCCTTCAAATTTAAATTTTTTTAAAAATTTAATGTTTGCAAATTTGTCTTTTTTACTTTTTGATGTACAAAGTATAGAGGAAGAAGTACTGTAATCATCAAAAAAATTAGAAAATTAGAACTCGACATTTTAACGAATCGCCAAATTTTAGACCTTTCTGAGTTCAAAAAACGCGTTTCTGAAAAATATCTGACTGTCCATCCATCTACCTATCTGTGACAAAGATTAATTCAAAAACTTTTGAGCTAGAAGGATGAAATTTTGTATATGGTCTTTACTTCAAAATGTGAGCAAAATCTATTTATAGGAAGTCTGTCGGTACGACTGTTCGAATATAAGTTAACACGTTAACTACAAAATAAAGGGATCTAGATGAATAAAATTCGATATACAAATTTAACATTTATATGGTAGATGCCTGTCAAATTTGAATCAAAACCAATAAGGAGTTGAACTTGTTTCGGTTTGTACTTCAAAGGCATATAAACTCAATAACTGAAAGATTTAATGATTTAAATATAGCAAATTTGGTAAACGATTTCCTGACAGCAATTCTAGTTTTGTGTTAACTATTGGTCTCAATCGGTGTGGAAAAACTATGTCTGAAACATAATTCCACTTTCATTAGAGAGCATGTGTGAAAATGTGGGGGAGACCACTCCCGGTTATTTATCTTGCTTCCGTTTTAAATAAACTAACATAACATTTTTAATTTTATTTTATAGATATTTTTAGTATCTACTACATTTTATTTTAAATTTTCTCTCTCAAATTAATAGCTTTTCATATCAACGCAAAAAAAGGTATTAAAACTCTACCTCCACTCTCGCTGAACTTGTAACATATTCATGTCTAAATTTAGAAGCCTGTTCTGAATAGCTTACTCAACAAGCCAATAGCCTTAAATCTATAAAAAAAATTCCACGTTAAAGCGCAGTTCGACTAGCCTAATTTCGTTTTTTCCCAATGGGGAATTGTCATTCATATTTTTGTTTTCTCGTGTACTAGATTATAATATTTTGATCAAGACAGATCAAATAGTAGCGTAACAAAATATTTCTTCTATTTTCAGCTTTATGCATTTGCAAAGAACAACTTGTTCGAATCTAATTTAATATTATTTACAAACGAATAACAGTTCAACATGATGTAGTTCCTCGATCAAATCGAAGAATTTGTCACCCAAATAACCACCAACAGTGTGTTATCTCTAAACGGCTACTCCAAGGCCGCTCCAGAAATCCACCGATCCTTGTCGGATGGACACTAACACCGAAGCCCAAATCACATGGAGCTTCTCAAAGAAAGAAAAAAAAAAACAATTTCTTCGCGCACCGCCGTCTCTCCGAATCCCAATTGGAAGCCTTACTCTCTCCTTTTCTCTGGAAAAAAAGATACTGCGTTTTATTTCCACCAGATATCTGTCCCTGGTTTCTCATTAGTGAACTTGAGTTTTCTTAACACCCATTAGCTGTTCAGCAACAATTCCTCAATGGTCTCAATTCGATCGAGAGAATGTATGTTAAGGATCCATCTTTGTAGCCGACAGCCTATCGAGCGCATATTAATTATATTCAATTCACTGCTGGCATAGGCTGAAGGGCACCTGTGTTTGACACTTAAGACAACGGTTGCTGGTGTTTGATCGTTTCTTGATGGCTTGAGGAGTCTCTTCATAAGAAAAAAAGTTTAGTATCTAGATTTCTTTTAACATTCTTTTCCCTTGAAGACATCAGGGATCTATTTGAAACAACGGGGCACATCTGTGTTCCCACACCTGACCAACACAATGATTCTCCTAGTGAAAAGATCCACATTTGGCGATCTATATGCCCTTAACTATGTGTGGGGAAACAAGTGAGTTTACATCTAGTCGGAATGCCACTTACCACATGTGAGGAAAAAGGGAAAATGTTACAAGATCTTCAATTGCCTCAGTACAGCCTTAAAAATTAAAATGTAATACACTATGAAATATAAAACGAATTTGTGCTTAATGCCTTTTGTTTTTCGCAGCAATGCAGGTCTTGAGGACTCAACGTGGCGAACCATTACAGTTGCCCCAGTGGGAGGTCACCAGCCGTTACAGTCACAGAGGAAATGTCATGCTGGAACAAGGATACGATACACGTTTGCGTCCGGAAGAAGGAAATATTTCTGTTTTATTTACACTTTACTCTGATCTAACAAGCATATTTTCATCGCAGGAGGCTCAAAAGTAAGAACAATTAATTGGCATTTTTTTTTTCACATTCCAAATTTGAGTAATATTGTAATAACTATAGAGTAGCAAGACTAGCAAAATGGCAATTTAGTTTTAGCTTTAGTTACAATAAAGTCATGTTTTTTAAAGTAACACAAGGGCTATTTTAGGACGGACTTCGTAATTTTGAACCGCGGTCAGATGACGAGGACAACACCTGAGCTAGCATTCCCTCTCCAAACTTCTACACCACATCAGCGGATAGCAAAATGGCAGGTCTATAACCTTAGTTATACTAATAAGAGCTGTTAGTATTATTAAGGCGCTTATCTGCTATTGTCTTAGCCTCCGTGACTAAAAAAAATGTACCCCACCTCTAAATATGCACCAGCGATCCTACTCTCTCTAGTTACACTATTGATATGCCAAAGTAGAAATCCATTTTTGACCAAATTATCTAATAAAAAAATAAATAGAATTGGAAATGACTTTTTTAAAACACCTGGCTGAAGTCACACTTCTAGAAATGAAATCATTTAAGAATTGAAAGATATTGTTCGAAATTTCTTTTTCTCTCTTTATGTCCTATTCTTATTCCTCAACAAGTTCAACCGTAATTAATAAAAAAAATGAAATATGTCGAAAATTAGAAATTGTTCTTTTTATCAAAATGCTCGAGATCAGAAACGAAAAGTGCTTGAAGCAAGAAAATGAATCCCCAATGAATAATATACGGCAGAAAATTCCAAATCATCCATTAAAAATTATGAATCTATTTTAAAGGATAAAGAGTTTCACGTTCTCACACTTTTGACTCGACCATTTGACTTTTAATATTATAACGCTAATTTCTATTTGGCAGTAATTTTGTGCAATAATTTCTTTCCACTTTCCATTGTTTGTCTTTTTACATATACATCTTTTTATTGAAACAAATTATCTTCGATTTTTGTATTTTTTTAGTAAAAAAAATTCCTCCGGGGTCTTGAATTCTGCTGTCGTAAGTGCAACTGTCTCCCAAAACAGGAAACCCAGGCCAATCAGTCGTCCTGTCAAAATCCTAATGGAGCATCTGTTGCCGAAACCGAACGACTCAGCGTGCGTTTTTTGGAACATGCAAAGGTGACTAAAGATAAAAACAGTTATTTATCAGAAAAGTTTGATATTACTGACAGTATATTACTGACATTCCCAATGGTATATTACTGACAGTAACTTCTTCGAATTCCTTAGTTTTTATGATATTAAATATATTTGTGAATTCACAGCATTTTTATATTACCATCTTATTTTTGAAATAATTGAAAACCATTGACCGTCCAAGATAGAAAATTTTGTTTCGCTGCGGTAGCTGTTCAGGATATTTTTGAATGGTCTCCAACTAATCTACGACGAAGGGTGCAGTCTTAGAATGACTGGCGTAGGAAGAACGTGGTTATCTAAATATCAAAATGTGGGTTTCGCAGAATCAAAATAAATGCACTTTATTTATGGGTTTAGAACTCATAATATACGTGACAAAGCATGCAAAAATTAAAATAAGTTAAATTACTGCGGTTTATGAATGCAATTTTAAATACGAGACCTGATGACACCTGACCATGGAGAGGTTCAAAAATAGTAAAATTTTCAACAAACGTTTTAAAGGCATATTCTATACCGAGATAATTCACTGAAAATCTTGTCACTGATTTCGATTACCTTTCGAAAATAAAAGATCCCTCTGTTACTGATCAATTTCTTGAATCCTGTACTTTCTCCCTTTGAATCCGATTAAGTATGTCATCTCCATGTGGGATAATCTGTTATTTTCTTATATTCTAACAATAAAATCAGAGAAAAGAAAATTATTATATTAGAGACTGACCACAAATGCTTGTTTATTTTTGCAGAAACGAGTGGGACACTGAGGGTTGCCGGGTGGAGAGTGAGAACGACACCTACAGCCTCTGTGTTTGTAACCATCTGACCAACTTTGCTCTGCTCATGGATTACCAGGGTCTCTTGGACGATGTAGACCAGCGACCCTTCCACTACATCACCCTGGTAGGGTGCGTCTTATCCATCGTCTGCCTAGCAGTATGCGTCGTGGTCTTCTCGTGCTACAGGTAAAGAAAATTTTCTATGCATATATACATATAATGTTACAAATCTGTAAAGTTGCTTCCCAGCACGGTAAGTTCAATCACTTGAAAGACCGTTTTACGATCAGCTCTGTTGGATGCTGATCGAGTGTAAAGTCAGTGATCCATGAGCTTGACAAAAACTTGGAGACGAATTTGGCGACTTTGGTGACAAAATAAATAATACTGGAATTTTCCAGAAATTTGATGATAGAGCCAATAGGAACCAAAATATGCCTGATTACTGACCAAAATCGCCAAGCTGTAGGATCACTGACTCTGTACCCGATCAGCATCCAACAGAGCTGATCGTAAAACGGTCTTTCCAGTGATTGAACTAACCGTGCTGAGAAGCAACATTACATTTGTAGCAATATCTATTAGATGATCCAAAAGGCAAGAAGCTGTCAATATTCGCAAATGATAGAGACAGACTTCTCATGATAGAATTCGGGGAAAATTTCTGCAAATCTTGATCGATCATGGCCCCTAAAACCAAGAATTACCCTTCGTTCAAAAGTTATATATAATACTCTTTGCCCAGATTGTTTTGTTATCAATATAACTACAGTAATTTGATTGTATTTTTACCGGCTTGGGAATATTTTTTAAGAAATGTAAAAACCTTGGTTGAGTTCGTAGATGGACCATCTAGTTTCAAACGATGTAAACGATTTTATTTTCCCATAACTTCGTTAAGATTAAATATTGAAAATAAACTATATTATCTGGATTAGCATATCATTAAAACAAACACCTTTTGCATTTAACATTCTTCCATAGTTATATTCGCTTACAAGTTAGGGACCAAAAAGTGATTTTCAATCTCTAATTTTGACTTTTTCAATAACAATTTATGTTGTCGATTTTGAAAAGAATGAAATAAATCTTTTGCCTTTATTTTACTTCTATACTTTGAAATTATTTAAATGCACGTGGACTAAAAATTTAGACTTTGGGTAAAATTAATTAAGTTAAATGATAGAGGAGAAAGATTTAATGGTAACATTATGTAAAAATGATTAGTTTAAAAGTTTCCAGAAGCTTTTATTCTTTTGAATGCTTTTTTTGTGAAAGGATTTAAGTGATATTAAAATTCATCATTAGCATTCTTAAAGAATCTTTAAAAATCCCCAATAGATGTATTTTTAAATATAAGAGGTGCTACATACTATATAAGATGTTGGGGGAGGGGGGGGGAGATAACGACTTATAAATTTTCAATAAGTTGACTTCCATTCAAGGGCATAGTTGCCAGACCAAACAACACATTGTCCACTATTTCATAGGATACGTGAAGCCGGCATTACTTTTGATAATCCAGAGCATGCATTTGTATATTAAATGGGCTTTGAGGATTTAGATTGTAAACTTTGTTATTTGTAAGTTTCGATTTTGTGTTCAAAAACATTTTGCTGCTTTCTTATCTTTTCAGTGAAGGGTATCTTTCTGTCTTTAGTCGTTTTTGTGTTCAAACATGTTGCTGATTATTAAAAGTGTGCCTTACTTCTTGGTCCCTTTGTATTTTGTCCTTTCATTTCAATTTAAATAAAAATTTCAGATAATATTTTACAATATTCCGATATTAGAAGTATCTTTTTTTTTCTTCTTCTGAATCAGACGAAAAAATGAAATAGATAATCCTTAAAAAAGTTTTTCAAATTACAAAGCAATCACTCCAAAACACTTTGGACTAGGCAAATGCAATTTGGTATACGATTTTTCTATTTCAAATTTTTAGATTTCTATCAAAGTTTGGACAAACTCCATTAAGAAGAAATCTACCCTGTTATCCGAATATAAATTATACACGGTAACTACAAAACAAAGAGGGCTAGATGAATACGATTTGGTGCACAGATTTAGTATCTGAACTGTGGAAGTGTATCGAATTTGGAACCTAATCCACTGATGGTTTAATCGTCTGTCGGTCTCTACTTTCAAAAGAATGCAAACACGATAACTCAAAAACGCAATATAGAAAATTTAGTAAAGGATTTTTTTTGCTACAACTATAGTTCTTTATTTATATTTCATTTTAATCGGTCAGAGAAAAAATCGTCCAAAATACACAACGTTAAAATATACAATGCTTGTATAAATCGCTCCCAGTAATTAATCAATCCCACGTTGGTCAGTTGGTAAGATCCAGGTTCGAAATCCGCTTCCACTAAAGAACTACCGTGAAAGTGGGTCTGGTACACGTCAAATCCGTCGGATTGTCCATCCGTTGGTGTGGTATAGAAGTTTGGAGAGAGGGTGCCAGCTCAGATGTAATCCCTATCATCTGAGTGAGGTTCAAAATTCCGATGTTCATTCAAAATAGCCCTAATGTTAATTTAAGCGGAATGTTAATATAACTAAACTAACTGAGCAATTAATCGCCAAACCTGGCATTCTAATGGGCTTTTTCGTAACTATTGTTCGCCAAAGCCATGCGGTAAATAATATACAAATGCATTTATGACAGATTAGAAAATAAGAATGATCTGAAAACATTTTAAATTAACGAAAATGATTTACTGAATTCCTTTATTTTCCAGCTATCACAGCAAACACGCCTGGGGACTGCGATATACCATTCACCGGAACCTGTGCATAGCGCTTCTTATTGCTAATCTGCTGTTGGTTGTTGGGCTCGACAGAACTGACAGTCCGGTAATTAATATTTTTGTTTATCATCAAACTGGCCATTTAAAATGAGATTGATTCCGTAGCATCTGCTTCGGGTTTCAAATTTTGTAGTGCGGTATTGCATAAGCTTGCACAAGGCACATATTTTGATTAGAGATTTTGTAGCTCAGTATTGCATAAGCCTGTATATGGCATATATTTTGATTATAATATCTCACATTGGTAAAAGTGAAGTTTAGTGTGACTCTTGCTGCGCCAAAGATGCCAAGTCGCCAATAAAGATGGTGGACAAAGTAAACAAACACTTCTGCGGAACTGTTGCGGTTACCACTTTCCGCAATATAAGTATGATTTTTTTATTGATAAGTATTGTCTTTTCAGATCGGCTGCACCGGTCTGTTGGGTGCAGAGCAAAAGTTAGAGCATTCGATGCCTTTGGTATCTGTAGAAGGAAACCGGACAGAATTTTTTTTAACTTTAAAAAAGCATTCTGCGGCTTCGCTAGCAGCGGGAGAGGGAACCTAGTAACTTTGCTAGCATATTGGACATAAGGACTGTGTGGATAACAGCAACAGTACATAACCAAAAGAAAAGAAAGAACACAGGAATAAGCAATCGGAACATTCTCCATATAAAATTTCAAACAAGTATCCTTTCTTAACTTCATCATTTCGTAAAAAAATTTATATTCCACACAGCCTTCATCCATTCTGCATTTTCGAAATACTATCTTCCATCCCATTTATCCGACATCCATTCTTGCACAATTACCGACATAACAAATTATGAAGAGAACCAACAATTAAAGCACCAAAAGAATTACGATAACTGCGAAGAATGCCATTGCAGCTAACTTTTAAAGTAAGAATGCAGACGATTTTTTAAGCGCATACTGACAATTAAAAATTGCAAAAGAATAAATAATTTCTGTTCATATTCACATTAAAAATGAAATTGCAATGACTTATTAGTTTCAAAAAAACTTTTAATTATAATAAAGAACAAAACTAAAATCTTTAATCGATATTTTTTATTATTTTTAATTTAACATTTTTTATAAAATAGTTGTAGCTCATGTACAACTCAACCATTGTAAAAAGTAGTAAACAAAACAGCATTAGGTTTACTAGAAGAGCGTTCCGTTGATTTGCCATTAGGGATTGCAATACCGATATACCGGTATTGCAATCAATATACCGGTATTAAATATTAACGGTACCGGTAATACTCAAAATACCGGTACCGAATGCCGATACTTTGAGCCATTTGTACAATTTTGTAATACCGGTATTCACAAGTTAAAATACCGTTTCTTTGGTATTTACTAGAAATTTTTTTAATTGTCTCCTCTATATGTTCAGGGATTGCCAACATAGCAAAAAAGTATACGGTTTTGTTTCTATGTCTCCCTAACGGGCGAAATTAATTAGACTGTGAATACAAAGTTGCACCATACAATCAAGAGAAGTGATAAAATACTATTTGACAACGGCTTGTAAAACGGCTTTTGCAACGGCTTTTGCGCATGCGTTAGAATGGGTTTAATTCGATAAAATAGGGGTGAGAGGAAAGAGGACAGGAGGTAGATGTTTACATTTAACCATGACGCCTCGCGGTTTTATGAGACGTAAACATTACAGATAATTAGTAATACAGAAGGAAAAAGGTACTAATGCACATTAAAATATTTCAGAGCAATTTTTATTTATTATGAGGGTCATAAATATTAAATTATCAAGAATAAATAAAAAATTTATGTTCTTAAAATTTGGTAATTACTTTTTTACAAAATAATTATGATATTTTTTTATATTAAAATTTTTCTTTTTTATATGTTATTAAATTTTTTCAGGAATATTTTAATTTCCCCTTATCTGCTTCTTAATCACAATATTTAATGATACTATGTAAAATTTTCTTTACAATAAATAATTTATAAAGTTCGAAAAAATTTTAAGATATTTAAACGTTCCCTTACAAAAAATGCCATATTACAAAAATATATACTAACTTAAAATAAAACAGAATGTATGTTAATATTAGATTCTAAAACACTTTGGAACAGTTTACTCCTAATGATGGAACGATTTTTGAAACTGAGAAATCTAATCCAAAAAGCAATAATAGACTTAAACCTGTAAGTTAATTTTTCAGATAGTGAATTCGATTTAATATCCAGAACTGTATCAGCTTTACTTCCAATAAAATTTAGATAATTATATTTACAATTTATTTATTTTTATATTATATTACAACTACAAAATTATAATGATTTTAAAAATGAAAATGAAAAAGAAGAATAGAAAACTAACCTATTCAAATCTGATCAAGTTTATAGTAAATTTTCTTAAAATTTTTTACCTTCAAACCTATCCACATTCAGAAGAATTCGGTCCAGTTATCGAAGATTATAATGACACTAATGTCGATAGTGGAAAGGAATTATCTCTCGAACAAAAATTAGAATTAGCGATAAATAAAAAATTTCAACAAACCAAAATACAATACAGAAATCGGCTATATCCAAAAACAATCCGACGAGAAATCGATTTATTTGAAGATGAGGGATTTAGATGTAAATACTTGGAAATATTGCGCATTGCTAACAGTGCCACCAACTAACATAGATGCCGAAAGAGCGTTTTCGACAGATGGTAATTTTTACACAAAATTACTTTTCAGGCTTAATGATAGTACAATTGATGCATTATGTTTTTTAAGATCACATTTCAAAAATTTGTAATAGTACCACAGACTGAATAGTGATATTTACACTTTTTTGTGATTTAAATAAATAAGATGTTCCTTTACTTTTTTTGTGATTCTTTATATACTGTTATAATTTATAAATTACAAATTTTTTTTGATACTTACACTCTCTAATAAAAGTGGCAAATAAAGCAAAGAAACATCTGTGTTTTCTTTCTTTTTCTAAAATTTCTACTACCGATATTAAAACCGGTATCTCGGTATTAAGATCTAAAAAATACCGAATACCGTTATTGAACTTTTGGTCCGATATTGCAATCCCTAGTTCCCATATTGGTGACAAACTCGGGAGGCACACTTATCTTCACTTTAATTAATTCACTTTATCCTTACATTTAATTGTTCCATCATATGAAACTCTTTTTCTGCTGTAATACGAACCTCTCGTCTTGTAGGACGAGACATATTGGCGAATGGCAAATCATATAAATAAGAGTAAAATTCCAAATTAATTTTTATAATTCTTAAAGTACATATTCTTAGAAACTGAATTATGCAAGAATACTTATCAAATTCGTAAAAATAAAGTTTACATTTTAATTCAAACGTATGATTTATATAAATAGTAAATTGAACCACTTTTTGGAAAAAAAAAGACGTCTAAGGATGCCACTTTTGGTTGTCTAATTAAGTACAAAGGGTGGCTGAAAGATTTTAAGCTTCACCTTTAATAAGGCCAATTCGTAAGCTGTAAATATATTCAATGAAGTAGTTCAAGATTCGAACGATATTTTGCTTACATTTGACTGTTGCCAATCGACAATAAGTAATAAGGGTGATTTCTGTGCCACGTGCGTTAGGCTTGTATATGTGTGTGCGTGTAATGATATTTTAAACTCTTAATTTAATCCAAATTAATTTCCAAAACTTTATCTTAGTTTAGCCCATCGTAATTTCATTCTAAAATATTCTCTTATTTCGTGATCCAATTCCACTTTCGGTTTAATTAATTCCTTTGAAAAATGATGCGCCATCAGTACTACGTATCAAATGAAAGTGATCCTTCGGTGCCCTTGAAAAGGTGTCAAACGTCACCACGTATATTGAATTGGAGCATGGCCAGAAATCCTATGTTATATAAGACTAGTGATCATTTGTTCGTCCCTTTTTATTTCTTTCTTACTACTGCTTTTGTGCCGAGCTGCGTCTGCTGGTAAATAATTATGCTTTATCGAGATGCATATTAAAATGAATTAAAAATACAACGTCTCGTCTATGTCTTCAAACCTGCACTCTGCTTCAACCAATAAATTTTATATATAGATAGATAGATAAAGTTTTGAAGTCTTTGGCTTTGTACAAATATCTTTTTATGCTGGCGAGAACCATAATTATATTATTTCTTTCTTCTAGAGATTATGCTCAGTTATTGCTGGTCTGCTGCACTATTTTTTCCTGTCTGCCTTCAGTTGGATGCTGCTGGAAGGTGTTCACATCTACCTGTTGTTGGTAGTAGTCTTTGCGTCGAGGAGATCACATTGGGAAAAGTATTACCTATTCGGTTACGGTAAGCAATGCATTTTTTCCCAGTAAGAATCACTTAAGAATGCGATACTGCAGACGTGCTTGAATTCTTTTTTAAGGTCGATTACCCTCTACATTTGGTATTAGCTTTAACACAAGATTTAAGTGTTAAGGACATTGTAGTGACAGGCGAAAGTGACGTAGCTTGACGATGGAAAAAATAGTGTGAAGTTAAATTTTATCTCGAGATCACGTAATACCTGTGAAGGGTTTAAGGGAAAAGTCGCCAATTTTGACAATAGATTTAAGGTGTCTGTCTACCTTCGGAGACAAATTTTTGAGGGATTTTCAGCTACAAAGGCTGTCATTCCAGCGTTCAACAATATCTCCAATTAATAAATAAAAATGCTTTGTAAATATAAACAATGTTCAGAAGCATATGTAACTGTCAATCCTTTTGCTGTAAAAACTACTCAAAATGTATTCTTATACGCGTGGCTTGCTGATAAAACATATAAAATAAATTGCAATTCAGAAAGGCGTGTATTTGATAAAATGTTGGAAAACATTCAACTTTCGGTTGGTACTTCCGGTTTCGTTTTCAGCTACTGTAGTTTAGAAAAAATCGCATATCTATTCACCGTAGAATTAAAACAAACACAGATTTGGAAACCAAATAAATGGGTTTTAAAATAAAATAATAAAAAAAAATTGTGAATTCTGACCCAAAACTGCCTTTTAAACGTAGACAGATACCTTAATATAGTTAAGACTTTCTTAATTGCGACAGCCATAATGTTGGCAAAAATAGTCATAATGTTGGTTATTGTGTCGACCGAAGATACAGTACTTTGACCTCCAGTCTTGTATCGAGTCTAATTTGTCTTGAATAACTCAGCTTTGCGAAATATTCATACTTAGAGGGCTAAAGCATTTTGCTGCCAAAGAGAATATACATTGTTAGGCCCCTGTTTTAGTAAACTGGTCAATTTAGTTTCATATTTCAATACTCTTTTAACTTGATTAGCATGTTAATTATTTATTTTAAGTTACATTTTTGTATTACTCTATTAGCACAAAATACCCAACAGCATTGTTTTCGATATTTTCATGATTCTGACCAATATTCAGAAAATCGAACATCAATGTGAAGATATCGTACAGTATTTTGTGATAACAGGGCAGTTACTTCGTTAAAATATATTTATTATTATGACACCGCAGCAAACACCTTGCCATAATTTTATTTGAGCAGACGTTCAATGTTTAAAAATGCTGTTAAAGCAAAATGAAGGTAATAAAACAAGCCGGAATTGGCTATTCTTGAAAAATTGTTAATACTGTTACGGAACTTCCTCTACTAAATTCGTAAAATCAACAGTTTCGCTTGTAATGGGTGCGTGGTAGCATAGTCAATCAACCTCAGTAACAAACAATGAATTTTATTAATACGAAAACACAGACAACAAATACACAGTCGATACGTACACAAGCAACACACAGCAGCACACTTAGTACCAACAGCAGCCCACAAATAGTAATCGGTAGCTAACAACAAACCACAGCACGCAAAGCGGCCAGAAAGAATTCAGCAGGAGGTTTGTTTGTTTGTGTTTTAATGGCGCAAGAACCATATTTGGTTATACTGTGCCAAGCAAACGGTAAAATCAGAGCTGATTATAATTCAGCAGGAGGAGGGAATCTACATCGCTTCACTCTACGGTCTATCCAAACGCCTGTAATTCTCCACTGTCTCCTTGCTTTAACTGCATCCAACTGCCGATTCACTACTACACGGCTGGCTGCACAAATGATACGATGCTGCTTCTATAACAAAGGCCAGGACTCGGCTCACAGCTGAATTCAGCAAACACTTGAGCTCCACACAACGCTTGCTCTTCACTGGACTGATCCAACTATTCCGCCGTTGACTCGTTATGCAACTCTAAACCTCTCGATGACTCTATACACGTCTGTCTTTGTCTTGAACTACAGGCCTTTTGTAGTGACCTGAGCAGAGCAGAGAAGGTTCTGGAATATCTCAGCTTCTATTGACTCTATCACCAGAATTCTTTAAGATTCTAGTATTGTCTATTGCGTCGCCAAGTTTGTCGCCAAGCCCTGGAATAACTTATTCGGAATTCGATCAGCACCCAACAGAGCGGATCGTAAAATGCTCTTTCCAATGATGCATCTAGCCGTGCTAGAAAGCAACATTACAGATTTGTAACACTATTATCCCAATGTTTTAAAATTTAAAGGATTTGTATTTTTCATAAGTTTATTTATTTGCAAATAAGCTAATTGTATCGCTTCGATAAAGCTGCCTTCAACTTTCTCAGCCTAGCCATCTTAAGAAACTGTCTATTTGGAAATTCGCCATTGATTTCTGTTATTGAATTATCTATATTTTGGTTATAAAAAACGTTCACCTGGGAAGTGCCAACCATTTCAGGTTTAAGAACACAAATTTTAAAGAAGACTAATTTGACATGAAAAAAAAACTATTTTTCAACTTAATTTGCAACATTTATAAGGATTTTTCCTATAATCAATTTTTGTCCTCACTTCCACAAAGAACAAATTTATATACAAATATTTCTTATTATTTAACAGATTTATAAATAATGCATAATTATTGAAAATAGCATAATTAGTAAAGAACATAGCAGGGAATAATTTTAACTAATAAAGTAATAATAATTTTTAAAAAATTTTATATTTTTAAAGTAACAGTTATAATGAGTAATTACAATAAACAAACGCTGTACAATATTTTTAATATAATAATTGTGCAGTAAATGGTAAGAATTACATCTAATGTCTTCAGAGTTTTCTTTTTTTTTAAAATAAGAATATTTTTTTTTATTAATATTGAGTACAACAGTAAAGACCTTTATTGAATTAAAGACATTAAAATAAATTATTCACTTACTATTACTGCGTAGAGAAAGGAAAAAAAGGCGTATTTAGCTAAGGAAATTAAACATACTATCCGCCTTTAGTGACTATTTCGTTCACCCAGTTTATCAATTTTTTAAATGATATTTTGTAAGATTGTGGTTTTAGAAAATATGAATATCATTTTTCATGGGGAAGTCATAACGATACAGTTAGACTTAAAATTTATGTACGCTCACCAAAATTGAAATATTTTGAGGCGATTTGTCGCCAGTGTTTTTGCAATCTCTAAAAGCCATTTATTACCATTTTTGGTATCCATCTAAAATAGCAGATTTAAAGCGAATTTTTGAATGATTGACACGATTTTTATGTGCTTTTCGAGTAACTGTTGATTTATCTGAAACCTTACTATGATTACTTATCCCGAGATGATAAAGCCTATTTTTGCGCTAGGTTAAACTTTTTGTTTAAAAAAATCAATTTCCTTATTTCATTTATATCTTTTTTCCTCTAACTGAATGCACTTTTTAGTGAAATGGCGAAATGTCTCCAGAATATTTCTAATAATATTTTGCTGTTTCATTAATTAACTGAAGGAAGCGTTAGATTTAATGCACCTGTAAAAATTCAATGAATGAAGTAGTCTCAAATTCGTATGATGGTATGTTGATATTTGAATGTTGCCATTCTACAGTAAGTAATAAGCGCGATTTCTGCGCCACATGCGTTAGCGTTTTACATATATAGATTTTTTATTCTGTCCTCAAATCAAGCAAAGTAAATTCAAAATTTAAGCAGTATTTTGTATTCCATTGATAAGAAATGCAAAGGGCCAGTGAAAAAATTCAAATTAAAAATGTTCTTATTAATCAAATTCATTTCATTGGCTTTAATGATTCATTTTTGATCGGTTGTTAATTTTCCTTAGGTGTTCCTTTGGCTATTGTCATTATCAGTGCCATTATCCGGCCAGAATACTATGGAACGGATAAAATGTAAGTGCCTGCAATATATATTCCTATCATATTTCCACATAAATTGGCATAAACGAAATTACAGATGTTTTTCTTATGCAGATGTTGGCTTTCGCAAGAGAAAGGTACCATTTGGGCCTTTATGGGACCAGTTGCATGCATTTTAACGGTACGAAATATGATTAGTTTCTTACATTTTAAAATTGAGTGGAAGAAATTGAATGTTGATTAATGAAGTTTTTTTCGGAAATGTTTGCCTGCTTGAATTAATCAAAAAAAGCGCTTGCCTCCGATTTTTTCGTGTCATTGCAACATTTCGTACATTTGTGATACTTTTTCTTCCTTTTTTTTTTTTTTTTTTGCATAGAAAAGACAATCGTGCAGACACTTAGTTTTATTTTCTAAATTTGGATGCGGACACATAAATTCAGGCGGCAAGATCAAACTCAGATGCAGAATATCATTTATGCATCTCTCTTATAGAAAGAGAGAGTTATTTGTAAAGTAGAGTAGTATTATAATTGTCAAAAATTGCACGATTATTGCAAATTCGACAACAAGATCAAACTCGGATAACGAATTTCATTTATGCATCTTTTGCCAGTCGGTGATTCAGTGACTATTAATATTCAATTATAAGTAATAAGCGTGATTTCTGTGCCACATACGTTAGCGCCTTATATATATATATATATATATATATATATATATATATATATATATA
>JAPMOR010091559.1:7876-65851 GCA_026543865.1 Argiope aurantia | reverse complement strand
TATATATATATATATATATATATATATATATATATATAGTTAAAAACGTTTTACGAAATTGACAACTGGAAATTAAAATAAACAAATTTACATTACATTTATAATGCACTGCATTATTTTAAAGTAGAAAATCCGATTTCCATGATGGATAGCCTCTTGTTTAATGTAGCTGTACAAAAAAAAATGTTTCATTAATATCCTTTTTCTGTTCCTTTCTGTAGCTCAACGTAGCAGCTTTGGTTTTAGCTCAATACAAAGCGAGCAAAATTTCCATGAAGGATGACAACATCGCTCTCTTCAAGTAAGCAAATGGGTTAAAACGATATTTTGATTAGATAGATAGATATCGATATATAAAAGATATCGATGAGCTAACTGAACTTTGGAACTTTTTTGACAGGAGGTGGCTTCGAGTGACCTTGATACTGTTCCCCGTACTGGGAATAACGTGGATATTTGGGTTTTTGTACATTGGAAAGCGAGCTGTGGTGATGGGTTACATCTTCGCCATCCTGAACTCTTTGCAGGTATTATTCCAGCTGTATCTGTTCAGAATTTAAACCGATGGGATTGGTCTCCCCGAAACTTTCTTGCCTATTCTCTAATACCTTCTCGCACCCGCATAAACATTGTGGACTTTGGACAAGGCTGTGATTCTCCACGAAAAATGTTTAGACCTTTATTTTCAGAGTCCCGCATATGAGTATTTTGTGCTCTGTGGTATAACCGATGGTGAAAATTGAAATTCGCCCTCCTTTGGAATCATGAACGTTTATTGCTTGGCCATGCTCACAAAGAGATAATATTTTTCAAAATTTTACAAAAAGAAGAGAGAACTCTTCAATTTTTCCGCAACGTTGCTTTGATTCATTTTAAATAACCTTTTTTGCCTATTAAGATCTCCAGTTTTCACTTTAAAACTCAAATATGTTCTTTAAAAAGATCCATTTTGCTATCTCAATGGAATTGCAGACGAAAGTGGTTTATGGCTGTTTAACAAATTTCAAACCAGAACTGACAGCTTAACTGTCCTTTAAAATAATTTAGATCGTTTTAGTTCAGATAAAAGGATGGGAAAATGACTCTCAGATGTTTCCTTACATTTTTGGTTACAGCCAATTTCCCCATTGCCACAGAACAAAGTCATTCCCACAAATAGGTTAGTGTTGCTGACTGTTATGTTCATTTACTATCCAACTATGCCGTCAGTCAATTTCCCGGACTATAACGGTCTCTTTGAAGAAGTCGGATCCCCTTCCCTTCCTCCATAGATGCCAGAGCAATTACTAACTTGATGTCTTTCAAACAAAGTACTAGACCACCACTTGACTTACTAAACTGCTAATCGTTCTATTGATGCAGAACCTACTTCTACAGACTATCTCTCTAAAAACAATCAATCAACTCTTTCTGATTATTCAGAACTTAGTTCCACACTGATAGTCACCACCCACTCCCAGCTTTTGCTATTTTTCCATTCCGTTGGCCCTCGAGATTCTACAAATGATTCAAATACATGATTTCAAATTCTCTTCACCCATCAATATGAGGTTTTAGATCTCATTCGAGTGGGTGGTTCCTGACCAAATGCCATCCAATAGAATAGAAGAGAAGGAAAAGATCCCTGGGTACCTTGTGTAATATCTTGATCGAACAAATAAGACAGTAACGTAATAAACAATTCTTTTATTTACAGCCTTATATATGTACAAAAAAAAACAGCTTGTTTTCATCTAGGTTGATATTATTTACAAAAATCGCATAACAATTGGAAGTTTAATCACGAAATATTCTCGATCAAGTCGGAGAATATGTCACCAAAAAAAACGCGAAGAGGCTGTTAGCCTCTCACTGCTCTCCTGTCTGACTAAAAACAAACAAAAATACCACATTTTATTTCCGTCAGATATTTGCCTCCGATTTTCTTATTGGTGAACTTGAGTTTCCTATCATCCAATAGCTGCTCAGCAATGCTTCTTCAATGATCTCCAGTCTATCGTGGAAGTTTCTGTTAAGGATCCATCTTTGTGGCTGACCCCTTCCAAACGCATGTTAATTATAAGCAATTTACAGCTAACACCGGCTGACACTTAATGACAACGGTTGCTGGTGATTGATCGTTTCTCGAAGATTTGAGGGGTCCCTTCATAATGGAAAAGAAATTTAAAATCTTGATGTTTTGACGTTCTTCTTCCTTGAAGCCATGGGGGATCTATATGAAACGATGAAACACACATATGTGGCAATTTATTTGGATACACCAAATGGCCAGACCAATGGCCAGATTCTACTAGTGAAAGGATCGACATGTAAAGGTCCGTCTTCACTTAACTATGTGTGGGAAAAAGGGTGATGTTACATCTGGCTAGAATGCCAATTACCAGAAAAAATGGACAACGTTACACAGGGGATTCAGACACACGTACTCTCTAAAGGAGCGTGCCTTTGAAGAGAGATGTTTCCTTACAAGTGGGAAAAGAAATTCCATGAGCGTTCATCATTAACGCTGGTTGAAAATGAAGGATTAGTCAATTTCCTATTTCAAAACTGATAGCATTAAAAGTGTACTCAAATAAATGAATATGAATATTTTTGTGTACATTTGAAAACGTTGGTTCGTAATCAAAGCATTTTGATAATATAAAACGAAAGATAATGTTAATGCCGATCACATTAAACGGCGTCCATTGTTGTCCAAATGCAAGAACAGTGCAATGAAAATGGGCTTTAATAATTTAAAAGAACAAATTAGCAGATACAATTATACAAAACATTACACTTACATTCGCACACATTCAGCCAATATTTAAATTTACAAGCTTGACATGATTAATTCTCGAGGTCGGTAGGTTTTACATGCTTACAGTCTTGTAGCTAGCATCGTACTGGCGTACTTTGGATTGGCGAGAAGGTTGGCGCTTGGTTGGCGTACTGGCTTTATTAGAGAGTATTACATAAATAGAAATATTTTCTTGGCTTTCTGCGTGAATGAATTCATTTTACACTGCAATAACGTCTATTGAGAAATAAATAAATAAGAAGCGCCTTTCCAAAGTTCTTGAAATGTAACGTTTTTATTGAATATCAGATCATGTTTCGGTTTGAAATGATGCTCTTATATCAGTACAATGTAGTTCAGTAATCAGTTCTAGTAATGGAATTCATAGTATCATTGCCTGTGGTTAATTATTTTTTTTAAGAATCGTATGTTTTATTGTCATTATCTAGAATGTAAGAAACGTGCATAATTACTTGAATGTGTGTTCTGTAACAACGACTTATTTTTTCCTGTTGCGTAATTCAAATCGTAATTATTTTTTTCCAGGGGTTCTGCATATTTGTTTGTCATTGTTTAATGGATAAAAAAGCTCGCAATATGGTGGTTTCGTCGTTTAAAAAGGTATGATTATAAATATAATTTTGAAATTAAGTTACTTTAAAAAACTAGCCGCCTTTGGCCACCAGTTTGTTCGATATGATTATTGAGTTTGTAGGCTGTTAATTATTAATATGGGATTCATTTCTTTAAAAAACATTTCACCTTGTAATTTGATACGACTTGTAAATACAGGAATCTAAAGTAGTTTACTGTAAATTACAAAGCGTACAACGGAATAGAAGCGAAAATGAAAATCCTACTATGGATTGAATGATTGGCAAAAGCGCGTGCTTGAATGTTTTGATGGAGAGTTTGAATTCCGTCATAGCACTTAAAAACATTGCTTCAGATAATGAATCAAATTCAATTAAAAATATTTTTAAAGTTAATTTTAAAATTGTTGAAAATGAAATTTATATAATTAAAAAGGTAATTTTTTTAGTCTTAAGATAATGCAAAAACCATTTTTATAAGATAATTGTTTAAAAAGATATGAGTAGGCAAGTCATAATGATTATGGCTAGATTTAAGATAAATATACAGGTGCGAAAATTTCAGAATTTGAAGCGATTTCACTTCAAATATAAACTTGACAATTTTTTTATTTCTACTTTAAAAGCCATTTGTTAGCATTTCTGGTATACACCCAAAATTGAAGACTTTTAGAGAGTTTTTAACAATTGACACAATTTTGCATGCTTGGCGAGAAACCGTACATAATCTTAGTCTTACCGCGCCTACTTATCTTCCAATGGCCAAGCCTATTTTTGCTTTTGTTTTTGTTTAAAGTCTATTTCTTGATTTCTTTTATATCTTCTTTCCTCCGACTGTATTGCCGAATCTTTCCTCTTTGGTGACATGGCGAACTATTTCCATAACACATTTAATAATGTTTTGCAACTCCATTAATTATCTAAGCGAAGCGTTTAATTTAATACAGCCCCAAAAATGTTAAGTGAACGAAACATTCTGTAATTCATATAATGCTTTGTTTATATTCGACTGTTGCCATTCGTCAATTAGGAATAAGCTCTATTTCTGAGCCATGTACGCTGGCGTTTATGGTTTATAAATATTTTTCCATTCTCAATAAATAATATCAGTATAAAATCAAATGAAAATTTTATAACATATTTTATTCTATAATATAATAAAAATTAATACTTTATTTGCAAATGAATTATGCGTGCGTTAATATTATATAATTTAAATATGCCATTCCAAATATTTTTTTTATTTATTTAACTTTTACTTATTTAAGAATTATTTCAAAGATCTTTTCTATCCTCAATCCGTATGGCCGCGGCAGCCTGGAGGTAAGGTCTCCAATTCGGAACCGAAGGTTTTCAGAAGCGAGTCCTTATGCACGTTAAATCCGTAAGAGCAAACGTCCTCCCGCTAGTGTGGTGTGGAAGTTTGGAGAGGGGTGCCAGCTCAGAAATTGTGTTCGTCATCTGATGGCAATTCAAAATGACGAGGTTTGTCTCAAAATAGACATGGATTGCTTTAAAACGGGACGTTAATATAACTAAACTAAACTTAAACACCCTTACTCCCTATTTCTTTATACTTTGTTGTTTTTTGTTAATAAATCACTTTAAAGGAGGCTTTGTATCTATTTCTTATTTCAAAAAGATAGTGTCAGATTTCTGTTCGTCAATATATTATTATTTATCATTTGCTCTCTTCCTATCGAAACAATACGTCGCATTTAACACTAAAAGCCTTTCAAACCGTGCGTCGCTCCGTCATCTTTCCATTTCGTGAAATAATTCGATTTACGAACACGTGCTTATTCCAGAGAAGGCCTCTTATTTGTCCGCCTCATTCAATAAGTACCTTAATGCTCATTGTTAAGTCAGGAGGTATTAAAATTTATTTGCATGCGTTTAGAGGAATCACATCGCCGACGTCATTGTTCTCGCCTTCTTCCGGCTGTAAACTTGGCGAAGTTTTACACGTCAGTGTTGTTGAACTGTTAGTCGCTTAACGCACAGTAAAAAGATCATGAAATGACAAAATTGTTGTTACTGTTTCATTTTCAGCTAGCCCGGTGAGTTGGATGAACTGATGGGAGTGCTCTTCCCACGACGGTCTCGCTTACTGACACAAACCGTCACGATTTGCGCTTCGAGGTACGATGAATACAACAGAGTAAAAATTCTGGACCTCATCTTATCGATTGGCGCGCTAAAAAATTCGCTACAGATCTACCGCTTCGGTGGCAATATTATCACCGAAATACAGACCAACCACATTTCATTTCTGTAAAACATTCCATTCAATATACTGACTAACAAACGGTTTTGGTCCAATTCGAAATAGATCTACAAATTTCGCTAAATTTATCTTCTTGTTGTTGCTTACGGCACTTGCCCTAGACAAGCCCGCCGACAATTTTAAGGCGAGTTTTAGCGTCTCTTGTTTCAGTAGTACAATCTAGGGTCAATGGCACGTCTTAACTACTCATATACGTCACATCCCTTTTCACGGGGCGAACTTCATTCACTCATCCATAGATCGTAATTTAGACATGAATCAGAGAACGATCACCTCTGAACCAGTACCCCCAGTGGTATTGTCTCGACTTGGAGGACTTTGTGGCTACGACAGATTTATACGTGCACCAGCAACCTTGCACACAGAGAGTCTTCGGCGGGTGGGGTTCGAACTCACAATCCAAGGGATGCGAATCCAACGCCCTATCAACCAGGCTGTCCTGGCTCCTGATTTTTTTTTCTTCTCCCGTCATCGGGCTTGCTATGTCAAGTGCCATAAGCAACAACAACACAACAGATCTTTTTGAGTTTTAAGATAATGTAAAAAAATCATTTTTATGCCTTCTCACTCAATAAGTGCATATAACTCGAACTTAACGTGTTGACTTCAGAGTAGAACTTTCCATTCTCATTCAGTGTAGTATTTGAAGCGAAGCGAAAACACCTGTGCTTGGTTTAGATCACTTTCGTTTTAACACGTTGTATACTGTGTGAATTGCCTGTGACTCACACTTACTATCTAATAAGATATTATCTTCTGCACTGCTGTTGCGAGATAGAAAAGAAGTATACATCTTATTAGAGAGTGCTTCGAACTACAGAATTAAATCATGGCAGAAAACGTGTTAAATGCAAGTAATTACCATCTTTAATTAATTCTCAAATTTGTAATTTTTCTTTCTTCCAGAAGAGTGCATCCGTTACAACAGGCAGCTCTGGATCTCATAAAAAGAACAACAGCACGAACAACAGCAATAGTGCCAACAGCAATAAGTCCGGCACAGAGAAAAAATCTTTGCCTGCTACATTCCAAGACGCCTGCAGGAGAAACTGGAACAAGCTTCACAAACCGTGGTCCTTCTGTTTCGACATGCCCGTGTCCGAGAGGGGTAGTCAAGACGTGAGAAAAGAGCACGATGGCATTCCTCCGAAACCACTGATAGTTCAGTGGAATAGCTTACCGGACAAAATAACATAGATATTTATAGTCTTTCAAGTAAAAACTACTCGAGGATTGATGAATAATGATACAACAACAAAAAAGGTTTTGATGAAGGTTCTGGGATCAGTGTATATATCTACTTAAAGCAATCGAGGAGATAAGTGAAATATCTAGTCTAAAGTTTGACATTTGAGCACTGTTTCTTCTCGTGCAAATACTGATATTCCCCGATTCTGATGAATTGACGGATGAACTTGAACCTAAAACAAATAAGTGCTTTTGTTGAAAGCAGAAAAGTTCGAACAGCCTGCAAATTATAACAAATCCAACTATGTCGGCATCTTCTAATTTACCAAAGAAATCGCATGATGCTTCATTTCTCAGCCACTTTCGTTAGACACTAGTAGCGCACATATATTGTACAATATTTTATGATATAAAACAATATTCGTAATGCTGTATAATATTGTTTGTTATTGAATAATATTATATAATATCGCACAATATTGTGCTACAGGCTGTGCTACCTGGTTAGCCATGGAATAGCTAATTACTTCTATCAAAGCAAAAGCTTGTTTATAGTAGTTCGAATAAAAGCCAAGTACTGTGTTCCCGAAAACAGGGCCGAGTAGTGTCATCATGTGCTAATGTAATATAGTTTTCAGGAGATGCCAATTGGCATCTATCAACATATGATGACAAACATAGTAAAGGGCTCTCCGCAAATATTAAGCGCCCTTTTTCATTCTTAAAGAGTAGAACGATAGCAATGTCTGAACCAGTGTAACAGTTCTCTATAGGACCTCCTCCCCTCTGACTTCCTACCAGTGTAACCACTGGGCAGTAGGAGATTGGTATGCTGTGGGGTTCAGTGGCGCATCAAAGTGCCTGTCAAATAAATGCTACTAGGAAAGCGACTTATCATTCTTATGCATTTTCATATGTTGCTTTCCATCAATAAGGTATCAAACCACAAACCAAAAACTAATGCCAGTTCCACTAAAAATTAAATAGTTGGCCATTTTCTCCGAATTTTGCATTCGCCTGTCATATTTCTAGTTGATATAATTAGGATTCTTAATACACGGCATTTTGTATTGTTTTTATCACAGACATAATGACAAAAATTGGTTTTTCGAACTCAGGGAAGTCTAAAATGGGTGAATCTGTCAAAATCACGAGATCGATCCTTTTGACGATTACAATATTTGCTACATTTAGCGTTCAAGAATGTAATAAACGGAAACATCCTCGCCTAAATTTATCATGATTATATTATTTACGGTGGTAGTAATAGACGGCTAATTCGAACGATTTTAATTGGAATTTTTTTTCTCATTTCTGTTGCAATGATAATAAATAATTCAAGAAATTGGAGATAAATTCTTTTAGAGAATTCGAAACTAATTGTAATAAAAGGAATTATTTCCGTTACTTAGTACGCCCCTTTATCTTTTGTGATCGTAAAGGAACAGATTTTCATGGCTTTCAGTTTACTCAAAAACTTTATCTGTACACAAATTACTCAATCAAAAAAACAATAATAATAATTGACAAAAAAATAACTTTTTAAAATCTTTGAAGGCATTAGATGCGATTATACTGTTTATTTGGAAGTTTTATTACTCGATAGCTATATGCAGTTTCTTCATTACAATTATTCACTTACACATTTTTAATAATCTTTATTACCTTAATTATTACAATTAGTTTATTTATTAACAATTTTATCAGATGATAACTTTAAAAATTAATTTAATCACTGCTTTTTTGTGGGGGAGGGCTTAAAAAATAAGTCTTTTTTTTTTTTTTCCTTACTTTACCATTAAAAAAAAATCTGTTTTCAGGATTTTTATTGTTCCGTAAGCTTTGAATTAGCCGTGCTCCCCAACATCATGTAGATTTAAAAATAAATTTATACTTCTTTTTTAAAACTATTAAATACCTTAAAAATTTCAGATTTTCATTTACGTTTCCTAACCTAGCACTAAAATTAAAAAAAAATAATTAATATCACTTATTGTTTTTTGGATTTCTTTTTACTGACTTATTTTACTATATGTTAATTTACATGTGAGTTGTTATATTTCTAGAATATTGATATAAAATTCTTACCTTTTTTTTTAATAATTATATTCATTTCAGTCACACTGTTTCTATTCTAATTTTTTAATAAAGTTCCTAGTTCTTTTAAAAAATGCTATTATATGTAAATGAGTTCATTGCTTTGATTCACAAAGAAGAAACACAAAATAAAATCATTAAAAATTTTTTAATTCGATTTCTAACTTTTCTAGTTTAATCCTTAATTAAGAAAATAACTTATTTGAAGATAATATTCTAATTTCAAAATAAAATCGTGATAGTTGGAGAAAAAAAAGAAATTATTATTATTATTTTATCTTTTTAAAATTACTATTAATTTTTTTTCTTCATTTTTGGTAAAACAGCTAATTAAAGTAACTGGATAAATGTTCTGCTTTCTGTATTAAATATATTATGATTTTTCTTTCAATCAAACAAAAAAATAAATAATGGCAAAAAATGCAACTTCATTAAGATAATTTATTAATTTTTATTTCAAATCATTCAAAAGTAACAAAATATTTCAAAGATCAGAAACTACCCAAAATGTTGCCAAAAACTGAAACTAAAAAAGGTTTGTTACCCAGGGAGGCAGGGCAAGTGGGCACTTGCATAAGATAAGAGTATGAAAAATGGTTTAAACAAAATAGTTTTTAACTTTTGAAGAAAAAACAGTCTGAAAGCATTATAGTTATTAGTCATCTTATTTCATGTAGTTAAAGTCATAAAATCTCTTATGATTCGAGGAAAAACTGTTAATATTTTGGGATAATATGGGGCTGCTGCAATGAAAATACATTCTATGAGCCTGGAACAGCCAAGAAGGGAGAAAAAATAAGCAATGGTTGCTATTCGCTTACCATGTTGTTTACATTTTTTCTCATACTGTTGTTCTAAAACAATATTGTCTACTTATTTTATAATTGTAATGATTTAATCATCTTATATAGATTTCAACATAGTAAAAACTTAAAATGATAAGTAATTTTTTTTTCCCAAAACCAACTTGTTGCATTTACATTAACAGAAAAAGTTGATTATAAAATAATTTAAAAATTATCTAGCCCAGGCAGTTTTTGAAAGCTTTACGAAAATTAAATATTTTAAAATTTATTAAAAATGCTGCATTTGGATGTGACAACTTTTGCTTATAAATATCAAGTAGATTTCTTTTCCACAAAACTTTTTATATCTAAATTTTTTTTTCTAGATGACATGTTAGTTTTATACACCATTTCAGTTTATGAAGAGTATATCCAGAAGGGTAAATTTCATATTATTTTAAATGCAACTTTTTTATTAATTTTTTTTTTGTTATTTTATACAAAATTTGTTGAATAAAATTAAATAGAAATACAAAACATACTGCCACGAAATTATCAATATCTTCTAAATATGCTTCCTATAGGAAATATATTTACAAAAATTAATTTTTTAGTATTAATAAAAAAAAATTTTTATCTAATTTTTTTTATATAAATTTCACATGTTTAAATCAACAAGATATTTCTGAGGGGTATTATCCCATGTTTTTTTTTTTATAAACCCATTAAAAAACCTCTCCCCCCCCCCCCCCATCGAAAAAAAGAATAAAATCCTTGCCATCAGAAAAGTATTATGAACTGAAATGCCATAGAGTATTTTTAATGTTAATAACTAATTGTAATTTTAACAATTACTGATTAATAGATATAATATTTAAGAAATTATTCTATTAAATACAACTGAGAATTTTGAAGATGCATATACAAATTAAAATCCATTGCGTTAATTTCATTTAATAACAGAATAATTCCTTCTTTTACCAAGTATCAATCATGTGTATAAAAAAGAATGAAATAATACAAACAAATTATAATGAATTGTACAATTAATTTAAAAACTGATATAAGAAGACAGAATGTCATACCATCCTTATCATTCAAGTGAATAGTTAAGACAATTTATTTCTTTTTATAAACAATATTTTTCAAAATATAAAAGACTCGGAAGTTTATTAATTTTTTTTTACAAAAATTGATAATTTTCAAATGTCACTAGATGAAAACTTTACCAAAAAATGCATTTAAAAAAAGGGTATTTTTCATAAAAAACAAAAGAAAATTACGGCAAATAATTTATCCTGAAAATGATAATATAAAATCTGAATTATTTATATCATCAAAATGCATCTATCCACTCACTACAATGGGTATTGTAACAAACTTAATGGACATCCAACCTAAAAGTTACAATTCGGAAAATACTGCTAATAAAGGGAAACAAATCATTTTAAGTATTTGTGTGAATGTCAGAGATAATATGTATTTTGTTCTATGTAATCCATTGATAAACTAGAAATATTTGCACAAATTTTAAAAGCAAAAAGAGTTTCAGAATTCAAAACATGCGAGAGGTCTGGTCTGGACCAAAACATGCAAGAAACCGAGTGAGCAAAGTTGCGAGTGATCCATTATTTAATCTCGAGCCATAATGGTAGAAAGCGTCAGAATTCCGGACCTATAAAACGATTTTATTGCTTTCTTGGAGGTCCCAGATAATATAAATTTTAATAGTACATTACATTAATTCAATTAAATAAAAAAGAAAAAAGGTAAAATTATGAGATCAAAACAAGTATGACAACTGCCAGGAACAAAAGGCAAGCAAATGCAATTTTTCTATTCTATGGGAAAGATTAAAGGAGTGATTCAGCGTCTTTTTAGCTCTCTTTCCTTGATAATATAGAACATTTTTTTAGTTCAAACTATCACCTAAACTTAAATTTGAAATATTTTTTTAATGCTTTTCCTCTAGTACTAGATAAATAACTGAAAAAGAAAATATACACTTCTTCAATAATAATAAAAACTCTGATATAATAATCAAAAACTATATAAGATCATGCTAAGGTTAAAAAAAATGTGTGTATTGCCCTATTTAAGAAATAAATAAGCTGAAAATATTGCAAAAAAGTGTAATGTTTTTACTGAAGTGCATTCCTAATTCCCTCATTTATTTATCTTGCTGAAACAGACCTGCAGTGGCCTTGAGATAAAATTGCAGTTGCTTTTCTAGAAAGTCATGGTTCTAGACGACTCTATTCTATAGATGAGTCTACTTGTACATAAGCCAAATGCTTGTTAAATTCTTTGAGGATCAAACATCCTCCATGCTCCTTTTAAATTTCTATATTTTTTTTAAGTATGTTTTATATCCTCATTAAAAGCAGTGAAAATTTATACAACAAATACCTGAAAAATTATATTACTTTCTCACATAATTTCCTCCTATAGTAAAGAAAATAAAACATGTATTTTGAAAAAGCATTTCTTAATCACAGATATAGTTCATTTTTATGCCAAAGACATATACATTTATCTATCTAGCATATTGGATTTTCAACAATAGAAAAACAGACAGATCGTTCCTCGCAGATAAGTACAATAGAGAACAATGAATTTAATATTAAGATAATATGTCTAATTTCAACCATCTAGCCCGCTGCATTTCTAAATCATCACAACTATATTAGATACATTTATATTCAGCCTCATTAAAGTGTAAGGTAAAGTTCAATTTTTAGTCTTTAGATAAAAAATGTTTTTTTTCTTGGAAGGAAGGGGATGAGGAATAATGACCAGTTTTAAAATGAAATTCAGTGTAACAATTTGAACATTTTTATTCTGGTAACAGAATGTAAAATGAAAGAATAAGTGATACATAAAAAATTCGATGGAATGTATTTATGTAGAAATATGCTAATATACACTTCAGAAAGCCAGTGATATTCAAAATTTATTTGACAAATTTGCATATCAAAAGTATTAAAAAAATATACAAATTTTTAAAAAGCTCACTAAAATTATTTTTCAAATATAAAAGCTGCCTTAAAAATCCATCAATATAAATTTTTTCCCATGAATCAACAAACAAATTAAATACAATATATTAAAAATGTTCTAATTGAATTCAGAATTCAAAACAAAATCAATCACATCACAAATATTGCCAACGATTTCATCGAACTTGATCCATTTCAATTCAGTTCTTCTTAGGTTTTGTAACTATCTGTAAAAGAAAATAAAAATAAAAATATGTTCTATTTAAAAGCTTTCAAGTATTTTTAAAAGAATTTTTTTAGAAAAAAATTTAAACATCAAATAATATAAAAGATTTTTCTACATAGAATTTCAGTTTTACATTTTTTGTTTCGTAAATTGTATTGCTTAATCATTTTGTTTTGATTCTATTCCTCCAGATGCTAGTAATTATAAAATTAAATAAATAAATACAGTTTTTAAATAAGCAACATAAATGTCAAAAATATAAAAAAAGGAGATAAAAAAAATATAAATACAAGATCTGAACTGGAGACTCAAATATCATAGCATAATCATATTTTAGGCTTGATTTGTCAATCTTGTCTTTATTTAGCTTTGACACCATTAGCTATCGATTCAGTTTTTACAAAAAGTTGTAAAAAATATCAAGTATTGAATTAGAAAAACTAGAAACCATTTCCACAGCTACTACTATTGGCAATTTCAATTTTTTAAATATATACATACTTAAGAAGATTCAATAAATTTTCCATAAAATCTATACATGCATTTTTATTTACAGAAAATCTCTACTTATAATAAAGCTGAGTGTGAGTGTGCTGGCTCTCTGCTACTAGATGGCTTGACCTATAGCAACTAAATTTGGCCCAAATATACTTTGTAGAGTAGAAATGTGCACCTTAGAATGATATTTTTAGAAATTTTTATTAGAATTTCAGTTAAATAAGCTACAATGTAAAAAATAAATAAGATCATGACGTATTTTTGCAATAACTTCCGAAAATATTCACCCACAGAAATTAACTTTACACTATTTTACACTATTTTAAAGGACGAAGCATTATTTTTTCAAAGATGGCAATTTTGTTGTTGTAAAATGACCGAGTCTGCATTTAATTAATTTTTAAACATATTTTTAAGTCTATTTTACAAAAATATTTTCATTTTTGTGACCCGATTAAACCGATTAAACAATTGATTAAAATACCACTAAATTCAGAATACAGAGGAACCAAACAACAGTGCTATGCCATGGAACTGGTTGCCATTAAAAAAGTACATATACACAATGAACAGAACATAATCAATATAACATGGCTTTAAAGTCCGACAGATTGACAACATCATGAACTTAGTTTAATCTAAACAATATAACTGAAATTAAATATGACCAATATCTCTAGTAATTGACAGTAGTCAAGTCAAATATTTACTACAGCTGTAGTAAATACTTGATAGCATACAGACTATCTATTCTGAAAAGTGCTTGTCATTTATCATATTATCCAAATAATTAAATGGGCATTTGAAAATTGATACAAGGAAAGAAAGTAAAACGGATTCAGCCAGTTTAGTCAAGAAAAAGTAATTCATTTCTGCATCTTCTTTTAGTTTGAATATTTAAATCAAAAATTTAAAGACATCAATATTTTCAACTCTTGTTTAAAATAACTGACCAACAGTTAGACAACTTTTGATGTTTTAGTCAACTATAATTTCAACTGATGAAAAGTTGCTAAACAAATTATCTATCAATTTTATCAAGTAATGAAAGTTGTTGCTTCACTATAAGAAGCAGAAATCCAACTATTAAACTTCAAGAAGTTTTAGATGTGATTTTTTGTAGCATGCATTCAGTTAATTTAATGTATCTTCTTTGGGAAGACATTAATTTTTTTCTAACAAATTGATCCGGTCAAATTCTTTATAAATTAAATAAATATATTCATCATAAATATATTTATTATTAATAAATTCATAAAAATTTAAATGATCAGGAAAATGATTCTCAAAATTCTGAGCAATAAATTCCAAAAACAAACATTTCAATGATATATTTGTTCCACACAGAATCCCTTGTCGACAAATTATTAAAATAATCATTAAATATAGATTTTTTAAAAAAGTATTATTGCTAAAGAAACATTTTTGTTTTTATGAAGTAAAGAATCTCTGTATCTGAGAATAAACAGAATAGAATATATTTAACAAATAAAAGCAATTAAGAAACAAATATTTTACAATTTTTAATTTCGAATATCAAATTAATCCAAAGAAATTTTAATAATATATAATTTTTTTAACATTTGATAGGAAATTCTAGGGACCAGCACTAAAAAACTAAATTAAAAGACATTCCACCTAATTACAAGCAAAGAAAAATAATCTTAAGTGTCTTTCATTATATTACAACTGCTTTTCACCTTTGAATATGATTTCATCTTCAAACGATTCTGTCTCATTTGTTCTTTTCGGTCTTCCAATAATTTCTTGGTCCGAACTTCTTCAAGATTATTCCATAACCTAAATTAATAAACATTAATAGTAAAATATAAAATAAAATTTTTAATCAAGGCTTTTTTGTTTTTGTTTTTTGCAAAATATATGTATTCACAATACTGTTTATAAAATATTGAATAATATAACCTACCTTTTGGTACGTTGCTTATATTCATTTTGAGGATTCTTTTTAGCTGACAATTTCTTTTCTAAAAAAATTAGATAACAAAAACAGTTACAAAACTTTTAAAAATAAAAAATTGTATTAAAAATATTTTAGACAAATGGCTACACAATTTTTTTTACTTGATTTTTTTTTTTTTTTTTTTTTTTACTAATTAGATGGAAATATTTATACATAAATTCTGAAACAATGGACACATAAATATCATACATATATAATTGAATGCACATTGGATAATTGAACTTTATGTAATTATATACCCCTCTTAATGGATTCAAATAAAAGTTAGTGCAATGTTCTTCATTACACCTAGAAGTAACTGAGTTTTTAAAAAGTTTCTATGCCTTTCCAAGTGATAGAGGAATGAGGGTTAAATATTTTTTCCACCATAACTCTTGATCAAGTTACTGCTCACACATTATTTTTATACTATTTTAAAGATTTATAAAGAGAAGAAAGTATTTAAAACTTTTTTCTTCATAAAAATCACCATTTTTAAAACATCTAAGATTTTTAATTAGCCATACTTTTAATTTGAACTCATTCACTTTTAGAGTTGTCTACCTACTTTTTAATGAAATAGGTAGACACCTTAAATTTAATAATTCCATACCCTGCAACTTCTGTGATCGTGTTGGATGATTTACAGGGTTTGAATTCATTTCAGGATTGTATTCAATCAGCTCTACAATATATTCAACCAAAACAATAAGAAGAATTTTTATTAACTTTGAACATGTTAAGAGCAGAGTATTTATTTTATTATTTCACAGTACAAATTTTTAATTCAAAATTCTGCATATTGGTTTTATTTTTTAAATTATGTTTTAAATTTATTAAAACCTATAATTATTATTTTTTTTTTGTTTGTTTAATAGTTATGTATTATTCATCAAAATTATTAAATACTTCCAATTTTTATTTTATCTTCAGTTGAAAAAAAAAAATTTCTTTTAAAATTCTTTTCATTTATCTTTAAAGACAGCTTTTCATTAACTGAATTTATGAATAAACTAATTTTTTTATCTAGTTTCTTATCAGCTGCAAATCAGCCTTAACAATAAATATATACAACATGATGCATATATAACAAATGATATTCCTTTATTGTTTGTTCAATAAATGGATGTTAATAATAGAGATTTGTTTTGACAAAATTTAACAGTTTACATTTTTTACATGTTAAAGGATAATGTCACATAAGAAACAATACCTTCAATATTATCAGAATTCATACAGCTCTGCTCATGCTTCAAGAAAGATAATAATGATGGAGAGTCACAATAATGTGGGTTAGATGCAGTATCACTGGGCGTATTTAAAATATTTAGGGTGGAAGAAGCACTGTGAAGACTGGAAGGAGTTTTTAAATCATCACTATGCAAACTACAGGCTTCTGAGAATAATCTGGACTTTTGTGGAGAATCCGGTCTGATGGTGAGTTCCGTGTTCATCAAAGTTAAACTGGGTTCCTCCAATATTCCAGTTTCCTAAAATTGTTAATAATAACAGTTATTAATAGAATTACCCATAAAAAAATGCAAGCTTGTCAATCTGCAGTAAATCTACTAATTAAAATAGAAAATACAAAATTGTTCACAAAAAAGGAATAGCATATAATACAGACCCGTATAAACATATCTCTTAATAATAATGAAGAATCTGTGCTGGAACACTACAAGTCAGATCATTTTACTTAGAACTACCAAAATCGGTACAGACGTATTCCAAAAAATGAAAATTTGAATCTTCGAAGGATTCTTTAAAGTTTTAATTAATAGATAATTAAGCTAGATTTTGTTGCTTTCAAAAATTAACTTTTACTCCATATAAAGTTTTTTTTAAAAATTCTAATGTAAATAATTTATTTGTCAAGTACTTTTTTTTTTTAATTTTGAGAATTTATGAACGTTTTTTTAGTGCAATATTTCGACATATTTATAGCTCAAGAGCAATTTAAATTGTTTTCATTGTCACATCAGATATTCAACTATATAGTTTATTAAAAGCCTAGAAGGAAAGATTATGTTAAATATTTGAATAATTTATATGAGAAAGAGAAATTAAAGAATTGCAAAAGTTATAAAACAGCTACATTTTTAAAAGCATTATGACCCTCATGAAATTTGATTTCATTACGAAAGATCCAAGATTCTAATGCGTAATATAATTTATACTTAAAAATACATTTTTGTTTGGTAGTTTTGAGTTAAGTAAAGTTAAATATAAGAGATTTAATGAAAATTAATCGCAACCAATATCCCAAACAAATAAGTTGATTGCCATAGGTGGCTGACTCAATATTTAGAACATATGTAAATAATTTATTGCACCTGAGGAGAAATACCCGTGACATTCAAATTATTATTTATACAGTCAATGGCAAATCAAGTTAATCTATACTTATAATAAAGCTCAATGTGTGTGTGTGTGAATGTTGGCGCTCTACAGGCCAGATCATTCAACCTACAGCTACCAAATTTGGCACGTGTATACCTTGGAGGCCAGGAATGTGCACCTGGGGGTTATTTTTTCGAATTTTTAACTAGAATTTTATTTATTTAAAAATTAAGCGAAATTTTGACGTGTTTCTGCTATAACTGCCGAAAATATTACCGCACAAAAGAGATTTTTACACGAAGTTAAAGATAAAAAATTTATCTTTTAAATGATAGTAATGTTTTAATCTTAAAATTAAATTTCTATTTTTAATGAATTTTTAAATAAATATTTTAACTATGTTTTTCAATAATTTTTTTCGTAACAAATAAAAATTAAGATTAAGCACGTTTCGCATTCATGGGAAAAAATTAGCTTTTTTCAAAGTGTTGCCATCACATTGATTAGAGCTCTAACTGAAAATAAATTAAATCTTTTTGGAAATGAAATCTGCAAAAATATAATTTTCGTCACGTGTCTGTAGGAAAGGAAACATATATGAAATACTATTTCTTCTAAAAAATAAATTCAAGAAAAATTATTTTATGATCTTTTACTCTCTATACAGGGTGTTTATTTAGTCCCGGACCCATTTTGATGTTTAATGACTCATAAAATAATGAAGATGTAAATAAACTTATGGCATTTATTGATGGAATAACTCAAATATTTTCCTTTTCAGGTTTGAATATTTTTACTTTTGTAAATATCGTCTGCGCGTGTTCAGATAATTTCATTTTCCAGTCTAAATATCTCTACTTTTCTAAATATCGTCTGCTTATTAATTGCATTTTTCTCTCTTTTGTTTTTGGCAACTATTGAAATGTTATGTTTACTTTTGATGTGTTTGTTCTATGTAGTACTTTTGTATGTGATGTTTTATTCGAGGGGATATTAAGGAGAACGCATGCACCACAAGAGAAAGCACAGATTTTATGGTGGTCATAGAGTTAATTTCCAATCAACTAAATCACTGACTTTTAAGAGTTAATTTCCAATCACTTAAACTGACTGATTTATGAAGATTTGAATATCACTATTCAATAAAAAAAGGATAATTTTAGATTTTCCATCTATCGCTTCAAAGAAAATACGCCAATCAGCGCACAGGTTTCTCAAGATTAATTGGCCTAAGATTATGAAAATGTTGAGTTTTTCTAAATTTTTAACATTCAAAACATCATAAATCAGTCTTAGTTGATCATGGAAAATAGAAACATTCATTCATTTATTTAAAATTTGGTGTGTGCAGAATATTTCTCAGAATATGATACCTTACTGCATTAAATTTAGACTTCATAATTTTTTTAATATATTTATAGGCCAGAACAAAATATTATTATTGATTTCATTTCAATCCTTTTGAAAACAAAACTAAAAACTAAATTTTATGCAGAAATTTCTCAGAAATTTTTGTTGAATTATTGTTTGAGATATTACATAAATGATGAAAAATATTTTGTAGTTAACATAAGATTTAAATACCAAGCGATTCTGTTTGCAATACTCACATTCAATAATAATTATAATTAATAAATAACAATAGAGATGATAAATAAAATAAAACGCTTGGTTTTATTAAAAAATATCTTCATATTAATTGCAATTTCATCATTTCCACTTTAAATTAAAGTTGAAGTTTTACCGGAAATGACAACAAATTAGCAAAATATATATAGTAAATTGAACGAAACGATCTAAACAGTATAAGTTTGGTATGGATATCAAAATTTGAAGATTAAAAATGTTTTGTTTGAGAATTCTTTAAGAGACCAGTTACTTAAAATATTTAATTGAAAATTGTAGCGAGCGGTAATACTGGCGAACCGGCTGGTCGCCAAAGGCGGCTAGTAATAAATAAAGCTAATAATCTACAGAGTCATAGAAAAAAATTTCAGTTGAGGTCCTCTGAAAATTTAACATATTACTATCACTAATCATAAAAAAAACATTTGAGATGCTAAATCTCGCATCAATAAGCTACCTGTTGTTTTATCTTATAATTTCAAAAGAGCATGGATATAATTCCATATTTGATTACTACAGATAAATATAAGAAAAATTATTACAGATAGTTTTAAAAATTAACTTATTTGCAAGTTATCTAAAATACCCCTCTTCTCCTACTTATTTGCAACTTATCTCAAGTGATCTCTTTAGCAAAAAGATAAGCCACTTTTTCCTTCACTTAACTGAAATAAAAAGCCATGTAATTATGAGAATATTATATATATATATATATATATATATATATATATATATATATATATATACACACACACACACACACACACATATATATATATATAAACGTAGCATATTATTCCACTGGAGGCAGCAATTCTATCACCCTGTACGAAGAAAACTTGTTTTGATATATTTTAGGGTTTAGTAAGAATTTTATGAAACCATGAATAGTCCTATTATTTCAAATGTAGAAGCTTTTTTTTAATACAAAATATTGACAACTAGAGCTTGAAATAAAGGTTTGGTTTAAAAAATATACCAGATACCTTTATTATATTTTAGAAACTTATTTATGAATATTAGACTTGAGATAATATTAAATGCAAAACTTTCCCTCAACTTCAGTTAATATTAAACGCAATTTGCTTTCCGCAAATAAAAGAAAATGGAACATTAACTGGCTAAAAATTGAACATTGAAGACAGCTAAAAGTAACCAAAATATATTTTACCTGAATTATTTCTTCTATGCTTTTGGCAGGAGTTGACTTATATGTTATTTTAGATTCAGCAAACATCTCTGAAAGATTTGTCATAGAACTACCACTAAAAAATAAATTTCCTGAATGAATGAATATTAAAATAAAACATGAAAAGGCAAAATAAAAAAAAATACCAAAGACCTGAATACATGGAGATTAATTTAAAATGTTCAAAATTATTTATAAAAAGTACATTATATATTTGATATTCAAGAAATCACTACCTCAAACAAAGGTCAAATTTCTACAGTTATTAATCAAACCATTTCCCAGAAATTATTATTAGAAGTAACTATAAATTCATCTGGCTATGACTGAATATAAGGAAAGGATTCAAGCAATATTAAATGAAACGCTTACAACTTTCTTCCTTTCTTATGTAATCCCCTCCACACATACTTGTCTGCTTGCAGAAACAAACACTCTTCAAGTTTTCCTGTATACATCAACTGGCTTCAGTTTTAAAAAAAATAGAGATGCAAGCAATGATACAAGAGTAAGTGCTTATTTTTTACTAAACATTATATACAACTTCATTGCAAAATCCCTAAATCAAAACAAATTGGTATGATTAAAAGGAGAAAAGAGTATTTATATAGGAAAAGGACAACTGGAAGAAAAATTTACCTAAGAAAGAATTAAAAAAAAGTTCCCTTACTCATTGTGCATTATCTTTCAAAGGAATATTATCCAAAAATGACAGATAATAGCTTTTGAAATGAACTATACATTTTTTGTTCTTATGTTAATACTGTATTCTGTGGTTCTTTCCCATTTTCTTTTGTAACAGGTATATTGTCTGATTTTGCAGCCCTGTCATACTGGTCAAATGAGTATACAAGTATATATACTATTTCTATAATGAGGTTTTATTCAAAACGGTCTTTGATTAAAGCATTTTGCCTTTAATGTGTAATCCATAAAATGTTCAAAAAGAATACCTAAGTTATTTTATACTGTTTTATACAAAAAACAATTCTAAATATTATGGGATATTTACAACATTATGATACAAAGCTGAATATTATAAAGCACTTTTTAACAAATATAACACAAACAACAAATCTACGTACTTGCTAGGTGTTGTACAAGGTGTGTGCAATTTGGCTGAAGGGGATGCAAGCTGCTGTAAAAATAATGAAAATAAATAAGTTTCAAGAATAAAGACCATACATTAAAATTTTATATTTTATAGCTTATGATATATCAAATATATGAAGCAGTATGTGTAGGTGTGTCTGTAAATTTATAAAAACTCAATTTTTTTGAAATAGAATACCCAATTTTGAATATATCCACATTCTCCATGTTAAAATAATCAAAAGAGTATACCATTTTGTAATTTTGAATAGCTGGTTGATGAGTTAGGAGATGGCATTAAGAATTAAATTCCTAATGTCATTTGGGTTTTGTTTTCAATATATTTCAAAAAATAACAAATATTTGAAAATGATTCTTATTTTGCATTAAAATAATTCTGAAAAAAGGAGTTATATCAATTTAAAAACAAAACTATGTATTATATTTCTTTATTAATTTTTAAATTCAGAAAGTTAAAAAAAAATTTAACAGAAATTCAAAAATTGAATTTTTAAATTTCTATTTAAAAATTAGTATTGAAATTTGTTTTAATTGGTATAAAAAAGTTCGTAATACTAATTGGATGAGTAAAATTTAAAATATTTCCAATTAAAATTTTATCCAATTCTATCAAATACTCTTTTTAAAAATATGTGGCCATAATCAAAAACTTTCAGAGCAATGTAATTTTCACTTTCTTTGAGGAGGTATTTCAATTTCACAAAAGAATGCTCTAGCAAGAATTTTTTAAAAAATCAATAAAAATGAAGTATGACTTTTAGTGTTGCTTCAGATTAAGATTTTTTCTCTCCCTTTTTGCTGTAATTGTGAAGTTGTGAGGAGAAACCGATACATTTTTTTTTCTTTCGAAGCAAAGTTTTGTTTGGGAAAAACAGGAGTTCAATACAGCAGTAAAAACAATTTGCGAGGTTTTAATTAACTGATACAAAAACAAACATGTTTTAGTAAATCAATTACTCTTATTTAATCTTTTTAGCAAAAAGGAATTAAGTAAAAAAAAATTTTGAAAAGTGATTGAAGATTCTAGAATGAATGTTTAATAGAAACTTCCACAAATAAATTAGCAGTATTATACTATTTATATTTCAAATATAAATAAATAAATTTGGAAATAAGTTTGTCTTTTATTTTCCAGCTGCTTCAAAACTTTCAGATTTAAGCTTGTTTTCTTAATATTAATGGCTAAATTGGCATAAAGTTTGGCGATTTTAAATTATATGTTTTGAGAATGTTGTTTAGCTAATATTTATTTACTTATTATAACTAAATAGGCATATAAATTCATGAATTTTGAATTCTTATTCATAATTTCAAATGGCGAACTTTAAAAATTCTCTTGTTGTACCACATGATAGGCATCCATAAGTGAAAGATAGATGTAGCAGGATAATGTAGCAAGAATAGCACACATACATTAGGCACATGATTTATGATTGTTCGCTTGATACAGCCAATCATATGAATCAAAGCACATATGTAACTGATTTTGCCTCAGGAAATATTTTGGTTAGGTTAGAAAAAGGCTGTGTAATTAGAGATATTGACTATAATTTGGGAAATATCACAAGCATTATTGCAGAGTTGTGGAAAATATTTTATGAAGATGTTAGAGATCTAGTCAACCAACCAAAATTTCTATGGCTACGAAACATATAAATATTACATTGAAAATAAATAATCATATACTTGTTGCCAAATAGATTTAAGGAATAGAACCAAGCATAGGCAACAGAAAATCATTCCAGAAAACAGTGTTGATCTATTTGCATGTAAGCCAGTTAAGGAATGTAATTTCAATATATCCAACAAAAAAAAGGATATACTAGTAATATCGTGAACATGTCAATGAGATTGATCAGTATTAGACAAATATACTGTTTGCAGATAAAAGCAGATTTTCTTTCACTTAGCGATTTAATGTGCTAATATGTTTGACATGAAATCAGAATTGCATGTTGCTCACCAACATTTTGGGAGCTGACCATTATTGAGATGCTGGTCCTTTGGTCTACACAACAAAAAGTTGAACTGATATAAGTAACTTTATATTCTGGAAACAGGCAATAAAGATACACATTTTATTTCATGATACAAATTTAATAGTGTTATTTGATATTGTTCCATCATCAAAGATGATAAAGATCACTATCATATGCAAGATGTGTTTTTTGATCTTACTGAAAGTGAAGAATTACATCGAATGTGATTTCTTGTTTGAAATTTAGTGAGTGAATGAATATGAAATAAATATGAAATTTAGATATAAAATAAATTATAATTTGCTACCTTTTTGGTATTCAGTTCATTAGTAAAGCTTTTATCAAATTCAAAGATTCTTTTTTTTTAAATTAACAATAACATAAGGAATCAAAAATGTTATTAATTTTTCAAATTTAAGCTGAATATGCTGAAATACAGATCCTAGCCTTGTAAAGTTGGCAAAAACTGACACATTCACTGGTATATGGATTTCATTTGATGTGTCATTCCTTAAAATTATATTTTGACTTTTCACACTAAATGAGAATTATTACCATAATTTTCAATAATAATTAAAAGAGGCAATTAACTTATAAGACAAATAACAATTTTTTAAATAGTTTACCTGCGTCAAAGCTTGCAAAATGGGGTTTGGTGATGTTGAAAGTGGACGTGCTTCACTATGACTGGATGAAGAACAACCACGCTCCTTCTCAACAGAATTTATACTACTTGGCAATTTTTCTTGAGAATACTTTAAATCATTGCTAATAGTTAATGCAGAATTTTTTTGAGAGCTACTCGAGTTTACAAATGCTACATTATTATTTGTTGAATGCAAAAATCTATCTGGAGATTTGGAAGAGGAATCTGTTTTATTGCTTTTAACACTTTTTGCTGATGCTAACATTTGTGCAACAGATATATCATTTTTATTTTTATCTATTTCCTTCTTTTCAAATGGAGTAAAATCCTCCAGATTGAGTTGAGGTGTAAATCCTGCACTAGGTACTTTCACTGCTTTTTCAGCCCCTTTAGTGTATTGGACATCAGCACCTCTAGAATCAGAATAATTTTTAAGTGGAGCTTTACTGAACAACATTTGTCTTGCAGAAAGATCCCCTTTTAATAAGTCATCTCTAGATGAGTTTTGCTGAATATTAGATTCCGCCATGACATTGCTTTCAATATCTGCAGATGAATTTGTGAGATCTTTAACATCTAATCTGAGTTGTACAGGGTAAATGAAACTCGGACTATTCAATGCCACTTGTTCTTCATATGCTTGACTAGTAGTTCTATTCTTAAAAGGAAGAGGAATCTTTAGTCTTACATTCGAGGATCCTTTTTTCAATTCTTCCTCAGTTGAAAACTCATTCAACCTATTACCACTTGGTGCATGAATATTGCTTAGACTAGAAAAATATGAATGTTGAGTCATTGGTTGAAAATTAGTATCTGCAGTATTCTCATTCTGATAATCTTCATTAATTTTATTTAAAATTTGTGCTCCTTTTTCATTTGAAGAAATATTTGTTTGTCTTGTTGAAATATTTTTTGGAGTTGAAACATTAGATACTAGAGATAATGGCTTGAAAGTACTCAAACTGCTGTCATCAGCAATCTTTTGAGAAGAAACACGTATGTGAGATGCATGCTTGGTATCTTTTCTAGGGGAGAAAGGTTTTGTGCTTAAAGATTGATGTTTAAGAGTAGTTTTATAAACACTAGAGAAATTGGAATGAGGTGTCATTGGTTTGAAACTATCTGCATTACTTTCAGGTGTTTTAAAAGTTTCCAAAATATTTTTACTTTGTAGAGAAGATTGATGATTCCTTTCTATAATATTATAATCTTTCTGTTTCCCATAGATCTCACTTGGTGAAGACAAATAAGTTTGTGGAGTCATTGGCAAGAAGGCCCCTGATGAACTTTCATGCAATTCAGTTTGCCTTTTGATATCCATTTGAACTGAACTTTTCGAGGGTGGTTCACTATCATGCCCGATACTACTTATATCGTGAAAGTATTTGGATAAGGCCGACATGCTGGTCAGAGGAGACTGAATGGTTTTTGAGTCTCGTAAACTGGATGAGTATGGTAATACCTGAGATTTTGAACCTGATGTAGATTTAAGAGTTGACACTGATGAAGGTGTAAGAAGGTCATACGACCCAGATCCAGCATCAGATGTTTTGACATCTGCAGTAGAAGAAAAATCTGGAACCTGATCATCAGAAAGAAATTGAATATTTGGAATTTGATGCTTGGGAGTCTGCATGTTGCTCACAATAGAAGATGGGGTCTGTAAGTCAGAAAGCGTACCTGAAATAAGAGGTGCTTGTTCTTCAGTTGCACCATGCATTTCTATGGGTTCTGGTGATGGCTTTCGAATAAATCGAATATTCCTGGCTATTTCTGCTACTTCAGAAACTGGTGCATCAACTAAACTGGCAGAAGTAGTGTCAATTTCTTCAGATGAAATGTCTTCTAAGTCGTCCTTCTTGGGTAATGATTCATTCTCAAGAGACCCTTGCGCAACATCGAGAGATGATTCCTTTGTATCATTAGTAAGAAACGAATCCATTTCAGGGATTGTACTTAAATCATGATATACATATCCTGTTAGACTTTCTTTTTTGGAAGGCTGTTCGATTGCAACATCAGGGCTAATAGATTGGTCAGGAGAGTGAGAAACTTCTGCTGATACAGTTTTAAGTCTGTTATCTGTAGAAAATACATGTGAAATATTTGTAGCAATGACTTCATGACAATTTTGCAATAATTCATCTTCACTAGAGCTGTTAGTATTATTTAGCAAGGCATATTCTGAACTCTTTAGCTCCAACTTTTTACATTCATACTGTTCAATTTTATCGTCACTATGGGATTTAATTTCTTCTCCTATTTTATTCTGTATCCTGAAGAATTGCCCAAATGAAACTGGTGAAATCTGAGAAAGATCAGTATCAACAGGTCTTCTATCAGTGATTTCAACATATTCAGAAGATGCAGTCAGGCTTTTCGAATCAATCACAGCAGGTGTGGTATTAGCAACTCCTGATGCTCTTTCTGAATTAACTTCAGGCAAAGTTGCTTTTTTTAAATACTTATCAGCTACTAACTGGATGTATGATGTAAGTTTAGATTTTATTGAATTTGAATGCAACTCATCGCTTGATGAGTCTTTTCCTTTGACTAATTCATCAGGAGAGACAATTTCAGGTGGGAGAGGTTTTGCAATTAAGTCATCAGATTGTTTACTTAAGCTCTTTGCTAATGGAACACAGTCTTTATGAAATCTTTTATCTTCAACCAATGGAATGGTGCATCCAGGTGAATCACAAAACTTACAAACTTTTGGCAAACCAAGTTTTGAAGGCAAAGACAAATAACTAGAAGAAGACCAAGATTCCAAGGGTCTAGGACTTCTAGGACTCATCTCTGAAGCAGTATCTGGTTGGCATGTAAATGATTCTGGTAGATACCTACCAGAATTATTTGCATGTGACTTGTACATGCTTCCAGGATCTCTACAAAAAAATAAAAGCATAAAAATTTCAAAAATCAGAATTTTGAAAGTGTATTTGTAAATTCATTGCAAATCAATATTTGTTTGTTTCAATCAATATTAAAAAAATAAAGCTTGAATTTAAAAAAATCTCAGTCTAGAATATTAATAACAATGATGTTTCTACAATTTGTTGGCAAATACATAAAGTTAGCAAAAGTGCTCTAAGCACATGTTGGTGAAATACCTAGTATGTGCTTGCAAAAAGAGGCAATTAAAATCAGTGTTCCTATTACAAAGGAGAAAACCTAAAATATACATTTCTTTCTTCCTTTTGGTCAACCAAGTCCAAAATTTGATAAAATAATTTATAATTTTGATATTTAAGAAAATAAATCAAAAATTTTATTTATTTTGTCTATTGCATTTAAGTTACCAGATACATATAATCCTGAATAGATAGATTGGAAAATGGTCATTCCTTACACAGATCTAGTTAAAAATTTGATACACATTAAATCTGGTAATAAAACAATGTCAAATTTCCATACTTTTACCTCATTATATGTAGAAATATGTACTGTATGTAGATAGACCTTTATTTAATACAAATCTACTTTTGGTACATTGCATTTTTAACTTATCAGATTCAGAAACACACAGAATTCCAAACACACAGGTTCATAAGAAGGTCTAAAGTGAGGAGATAAAACATTGAACGGTCAAATGTTTTGAGAATTACAATATCTTTCCATTCTTCTTTTCTTTGTATAAAAGAAAAAAAATTCAAATTTGTAATACTCAAATTCTTATATCAATTTCTTAAAAAAATGGAATATATAATAGTTGCAGCATGTTCTCATTTTTTTTTTTTTTTTGAGAAATAGATATTGCACCAGTATTTATTTTTTCTGTGCTTACAGGTTGGTATGGTCATTGTATCAAATCAGTAAGTGATTAGAATTTCACTCCACTTGTGGTACTAATTTTCAGGTCTTAAATGACTTAGTAAAACTGAACAAAATAATTGTGAATGGAATTTGATAAGTTCCATAATGGCCAAGATATTTGAAAAATAATTATATATTTTACAGAATGGCTATCATTTCTGCTATTTGAATTTCTCTGACATTCCCAAGTTTTTAAAAAAATTTCCTTGATTTTTTTCCCCAATGTATCTTATATTCTCAAAATGATATTGCTTCATTTTTTTTTCTATTCATTTATTACACAATATGTTCTAAACTGTATGATTTTAGTTAAAAGAGTAAAACAATTTTTCATAATGTAAAATAAAATTTAATGTTCAGGAAACAAACAATTTTCATTGATTGAATTTCTGATAAATTTCATTTAAACACTTCCCTTTCTTTGCAATTGCATTAGATGCATGCTCATTTAGATCAACTTTTACCCAATCAGTCTTATCTTAGCACTGTTCTTTGCATTTACTTATGAAAGATGCAGTACAAACACAAATGCTTAAGAATGAAATGATTTGTTTCCTTCCAGCAGATTCCCCGTTATCCATAAATTAGAATTGAACAATAACTCTAATGACAGAAAAAAAAAATCATTTATAAATTTATATTTGTGCAAAATAAGAAAAATTATTCAATGAGATCAAAACTAAATTAACTTTCAGACCACTAACTATATTAATAAAATCATCTGTGTATTGATTGAATCTATTATATTTATTTAGGGGAATTTGCAAAGAAGTAGAATTGTAAAATGACACTGAATTAGAAATGTATTGAATTGATGCTTAAAATTTAGTTTTCTTTTTTTCTTATCTGTATTTATCTAGGGTTCTTTGTGTTTTTTCCCCCTTATACATAACTGTTTTAAATTTATAAATGTCTTGTGAAATTAAAGTTATTGCATATAGAACAATAGATTAGGATAGTTCATTTACAAGACAAGTTGTTGGGTCCACTATTTTGGCAAAGACAAATGATCCCTGGAAACAGCATGCTGAGATATAATATTTTGATTGAGGTGTAAAGGTGCAATTGTAGCTATGAGCAGAGATGCAACTGTAGTGGATCTTTAATCTGTATCAGAAGGTACAAATTCCAGATTATGTTTTGAAAGAGTTCAGTTGCAGATAATTTCTTTTACGATGGATGAGAAACTAATATCAGATGCAGAAGTTTAAGATTTGATTTCTGGGATTAAGAATGAGAATTCTTTAACTTTTTGCACTTTTTTTTAGTTGCCATTCAAGAAGTTTCTATGAAAAATAAAATAGTGTATCTTTGCAATAAGGCAGGCTTTTCTACAAATGTATTTTGAATACTACAGTAACACATTTGCATATAGGTTAGTGTCCTTCGCCACACTTTAGAAGAATTTTAAAATGTGTGTGTCAAAACAAGGATTTTTTCAAAAATAAGACAGTAAAAAAAAAATGATTGATGGAATTAATATAATTTGATAATTGCTTTGATTTATTACTAGCATAATAAAAAGTGTTCAATCTAATTTGTAGAAATATATAATTTAACCATTATAGATAGCCATACTTTTAAAATAGCAAAAATGTTCTAAATAATGTAAAGAATTATATTTATGCTACTTCAATCAATAAATGCATATTTGAAAAATTAAACTGCTTAAATTTTTACACAGTGTCTGATTGCATGAGTCATGACATTTCCATAAGTTCTATATTTCTGTAACTAAAACTAGTGAAGTTATAAAAATTTTGAATATCCAGTTTTTCCCAATTGGCAATATATGCTTATCTCTAATTGTTTAGAAACTAATTATTGGGGATAATGCTTAGAGAAAATGCCTTTATATATGTTTTATAGCTGTTAAACAAAAACATTTACCTTCTTTGAAAACTCATGACACCTCCTTGCAATAAATCGGCTTGAGTACTTTTTGAAAATAATGGTGCTTCCATTTTAACAGGAGTCTTCTCAACTTCAACTGCTTTATCTTCAGTGGGCAACTTCAATATATCAGCTTCAACTGATTTGTCAAATGACAAAATTTTAGGCTGAGCTGTAAAATAGGGAAAAGAATGATCATTAATACATCAAATTCCAAAATAATAGAATAGTGTAAATGCTATTGGGAATAAAAATTAGTCTGTTTTCAAAAGATGGCTGCAGCTGTTTTAATGTTTCATAGTGACAGCTAATTTTGGTAGTTTAAGAGAGGATAGACTTCTGTCAATAATATTCAGTTTATATCACTTTCAGTTTTTTAAAAATTCTTGTTTTTCATTGTGTTGAATATGTCAAATTTTGTGTTAACAAAACAGCACTTGTGGAAGGCTGTAGTTTTCTGCTTTAATTAATAGCTGAAGTGCATCGAATGCCTTGTGAAAGTTTATGATAACAAAGCTCCAACTGATAAATCTTGTAGAAAATGGTTTTAACCTTTCAAGAATGGCAATATCAGCACTGAAAGCCTCAATCTGGACAGCAGTGGGGAAAAAAATGAAGACAAAGAATTGAAGGCATTACTCGATGAAAATCAAAGTCAAATGCAAGAGGAGCTTGCAGGATCTTTGAGAGCGACTCAACAAGCAGTTTCCATATGAATGAAATCTATGAGAATGGATCAAAAGAAGGTAATTGCCTTGTGAACTGAAACCAGGAGAAGGTGAAAGGCAATTTTCATTTGCAAATAGATGATTGAAAGAAAATAAAGAATAGGATTTGCTTTACAGGTATTGTGACTGGGGATGAGAAATAAATATTCTACAACACCAAGAAGAAAAATACTATGCCATACCTGATCAATCGTTGCCATTGAGCTCAACATCAACACCAAAGCTGAATATTTATGGTTCAAATGTCATGCTGTGCATCTGGAGAACCCAAACAGTAATGTATATTACAAGCTGCTACAACATGAGAATTCCATTACAGGCAATCAGTATGTGTTATGAATAATACTTTGATTATTCTGTTCATTCATTTTGTTCTGAAATAAATCCATTTTTGACCACAAAAAACAGACTAAACAAATTTGTATTCCCAACAAATTTTAAGACATTCTAAATAGTCCCAACCTTTAAGCAACAATTCTTGTTCTATTTGTTTTAGAACTAAATACAAATGATTAATTACCATTTTTAATAAATTTAATATGGTTGGGGAAGAAAATGAATATTGACATAATTTTAAGTTAAGTGGCCTGTTTATCATTTAGTCTGCTTCTCCACTATAACTGGATAGCTGAAGTATACTGCATCTCAATTTTTATTATTATTATTATATTGATCTTAACACAGTTCGATTCTGCAGTTTGCAAATCATAAAAATTTAATAAATGCTACACAATTTTGGTATAGAATACATTAAAAATTATCATAAATTACACCACAAGCATCAGAATTAATGTTTAATATAATAATTTTTTCTCTCATTTTCATGTAAAATGCACCAAGTGCTGCATAAGAATAATAATAATAAAATACATTTTTTTTTTTCAAATTGAGTAAATTTAAATCAACAGACAACAACAATCAATGTGCCACTTATTATACATGCGTTTTTATGAGTGTTTTTTAGAAAGAAGATTACCTTCAGCTTCCAAGAGTGGCTTGATTTCTTTTTCATACGCTTCATTTAGTTCTATCCGCATTTGATCAAGTTGGCTTATAACAGCATCCATTTCCTTGCCTAAAAATAAATAAATGGGGAATAAATTAATATATTTTAAAAAGTAAATACACTTGGTTCTCAATTGATGAAGTATATAATTTCGAAAACAGGTGTTAAATAAAATTATTCAATCTTATTCATATACATTTCACTTTTAATAAAAAGCTAAGAATACATCCACAAATAATTATTAAACCATTCAAGTGTCAACTGCTCTAATTTGCACTGGTTAATTATGATGCTTTTCAAATCTTTTGTACTGTCAACCTTCAAGAACTAATTAGATATTTTTAAAATTTATTGAACATTCAATATCATTGTAATGTCTTATTTTATTTATGATGTATTTATATAAATTCAACTATAATATAGCAAAGTGTGCACTGAAAGAAAACAAGAAATTTAAACAAAACATAATTTATTAGATTTGCAGATGGATGTCTTATTCTTATAGTTTATAACAGTAGAGATGATGATCAGCTAATTGTTATAAAAAAGTTGATATCACTTCTCAGTTGATATCACTTAAAAGAACAATACACACACCCATACACTATACATTGAGCCTGCTTACTTAATTATATTGATTGTAACTTATATTTATGATGAACAGAAAAAGTGGAAAGAATACTGTTAAAATCAATGTCAAAATATTTTAATTTGTTACCACTTTTAAAAGAAGTTAATATTGAAACAAATATTTAACGCACTGTAGATATTCAACTTACAGGGTTGCCACTCAAATCTGGAAAAAAAATTTCTGTTTTTTCCCCTGTATGTATATTCAAGATACAAGAAAATACACAAATAGAACTCATGTGCTAGTTATAATGGAATATGATTTTAAGGAGTGGAAATGGCAAAGAAAGAAGGCAATAATTTCATATTATTCTAAATAATAGCATATTGAAAGAAGTTTTATATTTATATACAAAAAAAATATTTATTATCTGGAATTTAGCTAGACAAAATTTAAATATTGAAGGACGGGGGGGGGGGGGAGATATTACCTCTTATACCCTTTAATTGTAAGTCACACAAAATTAAGGACTTGGATGAAATAAAACACAATACATTTTTGTTATCATGATGCAAATCATTAACAAAAAAATCACTTAACAAAAAAATATTACAAAGCAAGATTTTTTATTTATTCACTTTTGCCAATTCAAGTATTTAGGCATCCATTTCTGCAAGTTCTACAGATTTTTCAGCCATCAGTTCCATGGAGCTAATGGACCGAATCTATAATAAATAAAGTACAAAATTTCTTTAGGCCCTAATGTACATTTTTTAGCTATTTCATTTTCGGTGAACATATGTGGAAATATTTCCTACATATCATTGAATGTAGTGAAGGACGAAGGTGACACAACAAGTTTTAATGCCCATAAAAATTCAGCTTTAAATTATTGTTCTTGAACTAAAAAGTTCAAAATCAATTTATTTTCAGACTAAATCTTACGTTTTTGGATTTGACGTGTCATTCGTTTTAAACACTATGTCCAACATCAATGATAATTCTTTTGAACTGGCACACAGTCTTGTATGTTCCCCTTTTTTAACATGACTAGTAAATGCCTGTTCTCCCGTATTACTTAAGCTTATTACCATCTTACAAAGAAAGCAGTACACAACAGATTGATATTGCGGAATTTCTCAATTGATTTTTTTTTATCTATTCAACTTGTATTGCATATCAATTTTGAAAAGATTATTGGTTTAAAAGCATTCTCTAATCTAAATAGAATAAGCTCATAGTTTCTAAAATAATAATTTTAAAAACCTCATTCAATAAACTCCAATATGATAGATTAAATACCACTACATTTTTTCCGCAGATTGAATTCTGGCTAATTCTGCCAGAGAAATGTATTCTATTCTTTAGCGAAGTTATAAAAATCATATGCAAACCCATTAGTTCCAATTCGGGAATATCATGGAAAAAGAATGACTGTCTCACAAATCGATCTATACAGAAAAATATTAAGTCTACCGGAAAGTTCTGTCTGCTCCGGTTACAATCATAACTGGGAATGAAAAGTGGATTACCTATGAAAACATCATAAGAAAAAGGGCATATTGTGAACCCAGAAAACCTGCCCCCTCTACCTCTAAACCGAAGTTGAGCCTGAACAAGAGAATGTTGTGTATATGGTGGGACATTCGAGGACCAATACATTTTGAGCTGTTGAAACCAAACGAAAGGCTAAATTCGGAGAGGTACTGTCAGCAATTGGATAAATTAAAAACAGCACTCCAAGAAAAGAGGCCAGCGATGTTCAATAGGAAGGACATCATACTGCTTCATGACAATGCCAGGCCACAAGCTGCTTAGAGGACTCGTCAGAAAGTCACAGAGCTAGGCTGGGAAATTCTGTCGCATCCACCATACTCCCCGGACCTAGCACCATCTGATTATCACTTGTTTCTGTCCTTACAAAATTTCTTGCAGGGCAAACAATTCAAGAACGAAGAAGATATCAGACAAGCACTGGTTCAATTTTTGGCCTCTAGAGATAAGACATTTTTTAAAAATGGGATATACAAATTGCCATCACGCTGGCAAGAAGTCATAAATAATGATGGCAATTATATTATTCAATAAAGTTTATCCAAAGTATGAAAAAATGTATTCCTTTGTTTCATTCTAAAATGGACAGAACTTTCCGGTAGACCTAATATATGGAATATCTATACAGAAAAAAAAATAGAAGAGAGAAAATGGGTGACTTTTGCATTACACAATCGCAAGAGGTATTGTTTCATTTTTTGGAAGCTATGACTACAATATTTAATCTTGCAATCTTTCAAGACTGGCACTTTTTGGACGAGGAAAAAAAATAATTAAAAAGCTTAAATTTTTCTGTTTTTATGAAAATTTACAAATTTACCTGCATTTTCCTGGTTTTTATTAGATAATTTTTAAATTCTCTGTGTTTTCCCAGTGGTGTGACAACATTGACTAAGTATTTTGAAAAAATGTAATAATTTATATTCCTTCCCATTTGTTTAAATCCTGTTCCAAAATTAATTTATCACTATAAAATAGAAGTTTCTTCTTCAACTCAATAGCTCGTTATTTTTTATATCACCTTATTTTTTTCATATGTGCAATTTATACAACTGTTTAGTGAAAACATTTCTAATTTTAAATACTGAAATTGGTTAATTTCCCTCTCCCCCCCCTAACCCAGCCCTTTGAATTTCATATTTATAACAGCCTGGACATCTGTAAATCAAATTTGGTTGAATTGAAGACAAATTAAAAATTGTAAAAAGCTTTTACTTCTAAATTATTTCTATTACTTAAATAAACCTGTAAATTGTGCTCTCAATGATTGTAAAACAATTTTTTAAGGCCCTACAATCAGTTAAGGATTTTACTTTATATGTTTCATTAAATAAAAACCAATAAACAATTCTGAACATTTAAAAAACTTTATACACATTTAACAAGTTGTACAGTTTATTCAAAGCTTTATTACTCAATCTTTTATTCAAAATGTGGCATATTGTTTGCTCATAATTATTATTCACTTATATAATGAAATTATTTTAAATTTGTTAAATTTTTAATCATAATTATTAATTCTTTATCAAAATTATTATTCATTAATTATATATAACTTATTACAACTGTAAAATGTTAAATGATAATTTTGATTGTTGTTTCTAACTTAAAAATTGTTGTTACTTCCATTGCACTCATTTGGTAACCTAGTTGTTCCTTAATTCTAACATTTGGATATATTTTTATAGAATAATAGAATAGAATTTTCATTATGGTTCTACCAAATTCAAATAACATTATATATGCATTTGCTTGATTGTGTGAAATTTTTAAAAATAAAACAGCCTTGTAAATGAAGGTTCCCCCTTCTTTGTTCAAACACATTAGAATTAAATTGTACAGATCAATTATTTAATTGAGAGTCAAATGAAATTAAATCAGATATATAACTTTTACTTACTGTTGTTCAATATGTCAGCAGGTGGTGATTCAATGTAGGCTGTGTTTAAATCATCGAAGCTGTCATCAAGTCCTGAAAAATGTTTTCCACACTGAAGAACGCTTTCCTCTTGCAATAAGTAAAAATAGTTTTCCTTTAGAAAACTGGGCACACAGTCAACCATTTTAGACTCTGTAGCTGAATCAATCTGCTTATATTTAGCTTCCCACTTATCTTCATAGCCTTCCAAATCTTCAACTACATGTTCTAGACAAAAACATAACATATTACAAACAATATTATTTTTAAAACTGATTAAAAAATAAGATAATGTATGATCTAGCCTTACAAAAATATTAATTCAATATCAAAAAACCAATTACTTTCAAATACAGCAGTCAGGTAAAAATTTATTACTTTAAACTTTTCATCCCTTGTAATTAATCCCCAAAAAAATCATCAATAGTCTCATGAAAATTCAGAAGCTTCAATGCAGCTGAAAACAACTACCAGTTTTAAAGTTCAAGCACTCTAAAATTTTAGCGAAATTTATTCAAAAATAGTTGATATTATCAAATTACTAATTGACTAACAACTTCAATTTAATATGAAAAAACCAAGCCTTAGTAAAAATTGACAAAATTAGATATATTTATCATTTATTATCTATAAGCACTGAAAAATACCAAATCAAGGTGTCAATAAAGATTCAAGAAATAAATAATTTATCATCACATAAGTTTCCAGTCCCCAACCCTTCCATCTTTTTATGAAGGATTGGCTTTTTTCTGCAAGTTAATTTCAAAATTACCTATTTAAAATACTTTATTAAAAATCCATTCAAAGCATCAAAAATCCATTAAGTAATTTTTTAAAATAGTAAAAATTCTATTTTTACCTAGTTCACATTCTAGGTAAAAAATAATTACAAAAATTATCATAATTTTTATTTATTTATTTTTTATTTCAAGAAACTTTAAATGCAAGACATTTAAAGAGTTATTTTGTAGTTATAGAACAATCTATTTAAAAGCAAGAAACATTTAATAATTACACATTTACATTCGATTTGTGCAGGCAATTCTGGAAAAAAATATAATTTTAAATTGAAGAGTTTTTATGAAAATACAATAATTCAATTTTTAATAATGGGTCTTGCCAACAGGTGTAAAGTGAACTGAAATTTTTTAATAGCCAGTATTTATTTATTTTTTAAATACAACAATTTTTATAAAAAATTATGCCATCTAAAAGGAAAAATGTTTATCCTATTTTGAATATAAAGAGAATTACTTCTGGTCAAAACAAAAAATTTTAACAAGAAACCCATGAAATCAAAAATTTATGAATTTCATAATCAGACAGTCAACGTATGGTAGGGATGAGTTAAATAATTAAAGTAAATAAATCAGTTATATGCTTTTTTTTTGTTTAAAGCTTTTTTTTTGTTTGTTTTTAGAAACTACTGTATGAAAACTATTAGTAATTTACTTTTAGCACCATATATTTATTATTAAATTACTATTTACTTGATTAAGTAACATACCTTTAGGATTTTTCTGTTTGAAAATATTCTGAACAACATCTTCCATGGCTACCTGCTTCTCAGCATGATGCAGTTTGTCTGGCAAATAACAAGGCACTTTTCCCTTCATTAGACAAGGGGAGGAAAAGAGAAATATAATCAATAGAACTCCCTTATATTACTCTGAATGAATAATATAAAAGTTACCTCATATAACGCTTATTTACTCTGAAGAACACTGAAGGAGAATGCATAGCAAAGAGGGGGATATGAATGGTATGATGGCCAAACAAGTAATCTCCAAACAGAGTCAAACCAGACCAAATAGAAAGCAGGAAGATTAAAATACTGCATATCCCAAAATAATTATTTTGGATATGCAGTCTTTAATAATTTTTTTTTATGCTGGCTATAAAAACTAACATTCAGTTGTTAATACATTGATGGACAGTAACGGCTTCAGGCGTCAAGTTCATGAAAATGATACGACAGTGTGCCTGTGGACGTCGTATTTACATGTGATGTCAGGTAGTGCATCGTGGCGATGTGCTTGTATGTTACAACATGTTTGCAAGCTCAATTGTTTTTTTAAAAGGTAAATAATGTTTGTTTTATGGATATATATATATAATGTTTTATTTAGTAAAAAAACACATTAGTTTATTGCTTAGAAGTCTTGTTGAATATCAAATAAGTGAAATTATTTCGTCTAATGTATATTTTGAACATAATTTCATTGCATTCAATACCCACTTTTTGCAGATGGCGTCAATAGATTCTTAGGAAAATAAACAAAAACAGATTCAAGACCTATTTGATGCGATGTCTATGCCTATACGTGAAGTATCATATCATAATGTATATACATAAACTGTGACTGAATGCTTTAAGATGTAAACAGCTTAATCCATTCTGTTATATCACATCATTTTATAATCATGCATTGTGACACTATACCTATAGGCAATATATGAAATTTAGTAGTGTCTCAGCAGGTCCTGCCACCAACGTTGTACTGTCCATCAGCATGTTAACATTATTAATAGTATCAACTATTTTTGAAGGCCACTTTTTTCTCCAAAATTTTTATATTTAAAATAATTGATAAAGTTTCAAAGCCAGTCCCTAGTTAGTAACCACAGCACTAATTTTTATTTCCTATAAAAGTGAATGACATTTGGATACATCCAGGGTGTATATTGAGAAATTGTTGCAAAAATTAAATACTTCTTAAGCACCTTAACATATGCATGCATACATAAGCTTGCTCATTTTCTAAGAATAGTATGTTTTCTGTTTTATAATAATGCTTGGATTTTATTGACAAGATTAATTTTAAATTATAATATTTATTCTATATTTCAAAAATGTCTTCTACTGTAAAATACAGTGGTGACTTTTTTGTTTTGATAAAAAAAAAATTAAAAATCAATCATTACCAAAGAAATTAAGTAAACTTTTACAAGATTAACAATAAAAATCTGATATTTTTCAAATATCTTAAAATTAATTAATTACCAGTTAATTTGGATGGATAAAACATTTCAGAAAATGCGAACACTGATGTAAAAACATAACAGGATCAAAAATTTTGTATTAGATTTTTACATATGCAGCAACAAATAAGATTTGAGAGAGCTGTGAAGGAAAGTATAAATTTCCTCCTGTGTTTACTTACTATATTTGGAAATCCGGAATAAAATTAAGAGCTAAAGCATTTTAGAATGAGAAAAACCAAACGAAATTGACAGAGCAATACTATTCTAATTGGGCTATTTAAAATCAAATTTTTTAACAGAAAAGAAAAACAATTTTGAAAAATGGCCAGATTATAAAAATTATCTAATATTTCTTACTTCTGAAGTTTAATAAAAGACTCTTTGAAACATTTCACAATTCAAAAATTTAATAAAAACTTGAGTTTTAACCTATATGCAAAAGTAAATTAAATGTTCTTACTTTTAGTTTTAAGAAAAAATCACAGGAAAACGAAATTACATATTTCAGGAAGAAATGAAAATGACTTAAGGTAGTTAAAAAGTAAGGAAGACATTTTTTGCAAAAACTGCATTTTTTAATTCAATATTCTTAATGTTTGATCAGTTTTCTTTATAAAACCATTTTTATTTTATTTCCAAGTTAATTTTTTGGAAAATTGCCAGATTTTTATATTTGCACGTAGGTATTTTAATGCTATTTTTTCAAATTCTAATCTTTATCTGAATTTTCTTGCAAACAAACTTACAAATTAAAATCTAATGCATATTTTTTCTTCAAATTTGTTACAATACTTTCTCAATATGTTCTGCAGTTCTGAATTAGTGAATACGTAATCACTCATTTAGAAATATTTTACAGTATTTTAATGTTTCCTAATTTGAATCCCAAAAATAGAAAATTTCATGTTATTTACCAGTTGAATCTCAATATTTAAAGAATGGAAAGAAATAGTACATATTTTTTAGTTCAGAAAAATAGGTAACATAATTCTTAAGCTATATGCAAAATTTTAAGTAAATCATCTGATAAACCTCTAAGCTAAAGGATTTTTGCATTATGCTTCTTTTAGCCAAAAAGAAACCTCCTTTTTCATTTTTTTTTTAACTTTGGTCAATTGATTGGCATATTTTGCTATTTTTATTTCATGTGATACCTAGATATTTAATCAAGGGTTGACTGAACCCCTGTTCTTCCATTTTCAACAGATGTAGCAAGATAAAATTTAAACCACATAATCTCAACAAAAGGATCAATGTCACCAATTTTTCTGACAATTAATTTATCACTTTGGAAGAAAGTTTTATCGTAAGTTATTTCATAATCAATACAAAATATCTTGTTTATAAAGTACTATTTTATATTACAATAAAAAATAATAAATTAAAATTGTATCTTTTGTTAGAATTGCAATTTTCCAACATTTATTTGTAATTAAAATGTTTAAGTAAAATTATAAATGTTTGCATACCACAGGTTCAGACACATTTCTTGCCATTTCTCGTCTATTAATCTTTTCAGCATTTTCAATTTCTTTCAAAATTGCATCATGTTCCTTAACAGAAGAAAGTTTGCCAACTTATTTAAGAGTTATAACTAATGCAAGAAAGATCACTGATAATAATATTTCTAATATAATAAAAGCATTCAGTGCTTTGTTTTCATATTACGTTTTAAAATTAATATAAAGATCAGGAAAGCTACAAATAAAAATTAAACTTATCTTGTATCTATCTATATGAAGTACTTTTATAATTTAATGAGTTTCTCTGATTTATTATAAAGAAACCAAATATATAAAAAAAAGAATGAAAATAACATAAAATGTATACTTTGCAGTTTTCACTAAGAAATAACACTTGGTGAAATAGGTAACATTCTTTTTTTCATTCCATAGACATTGATATTATAAAGAAATCATAAAAACATAACATTAAATAATTAAATAAAATTTAAAATAATTTTCTGTTGAATAACAAAATAAAATAACTTTAAAAGGATTCAATCTATTTATATGTAATTTTGAAGGTAAATAAAAGCCAATATTTTATTTCTGATCCATTCATAAACAGTCATTTAATCCTTTTTGCAAAAAATAAGCATCTAAAATATTCAATATTATTATTATAAATCAAATCATTACCATTGCAAAAGAAATTATTCTCATTTTAGAAACAACAAAGATGACACGGGACATTTAAAATGTATTATCACAAGTCATGAATGCATTTTAACATTAACTCTATCTGTATTTATGCCTTTATGATACTTAAATTATATAGTTTTTTTAATGTAATAGCAAGATGTGTTTTCACATAGTTAATTAATAAATTTTGAAAAAATTTACCTGTTTTTGACGATTTTTTTTTAAAGCTTCATTGAATCGTTTCTTTGCTTTCTTATCCCATTCTTCTTGCATTTTTCGTCTTTCTGCAAGATACTCTTCGTCAATATTTTCTTTATCTTCTAAGTTCTCAATATCCTCCTGTTATAAATATATGTTATGATATTTTGTTTTATTTTTAATGTGCTTATTTTCTTAAAACAATTAACAATTAACTTAAGCATGAAAATGAAATTTTGAAACATAAAAAAAAATAAACATAATACAATAAAAAAAATTTTAACAGGCATCACGCCTAGAATTTAGGTATAATTTTTATCACATATATTTTTTTCTGTACTCTGTCTATTTATGTTTTATAATTCATTACCGCTATATATTTTAACCTTAATTTAAGTAAAAAAATTTCCTTTCAGTTTTTAATGCTGTTAGCAATAAAAAAATATATATATATTAACTTAAGAAAATATTTCAAACCTTTTATGCATGTTACTATATAAAGTTGTAAATATCTGAATACTTGGGGAAAAAAAACCTCAGAAATTACTATATATATATATATATATAGAGAGAGAGAGTAGGGTTTTCGATGAATGTGTTTGTATGATGGTGTATAAGCTATCATTTATTCTATATGTACAAGATATTTACAAAAATACCTTTCTTTCAAAAAAATAAAATATTACAAGTCTACACAAGTTTTAACTATGACAAATGATACTCTATGAATTACTCTAAAATGAAAGAAAACTGAATCATACACTTACCTCTGAGATCTCTTCCAATGGGGATATGTTCGAAGCTAAATTTTCACTCATCAATTCAGAATCCTTTTTTGCTAAAATAAAAAATTCAAAGCTTAAAAAAAATTATTTTTTGTTATTAAAAAAAAAGTGGGAAAATGCATCAAACAACCTAAAAATTGCTTAAACTAAGACCTAGTGAAATTCATGTAAAAACTAATTCATTCTCAAGAATATGCTATATTTATTAATTTGCATTATATTTATAGAATCAATAATTCTAAAGTTTAAGAAGATTTATGAAAGAAATTTTTTTTTAATTACTTATACCTTTTTAAAATTTTCACAGGTTTCGAATGCATTTTTTAAAATTTATTTATTTTTTTACAGAGAATGACTAGAACAGCCATTTACTGCCTCACGTCCACAATCAACTGTGACACATAGTCCCAATTTATCAAGAACAAAGTTGTCCATAGTCATTATATTTACATGATTACATTACATTAATAAATGAGCTTGTTAATGACAATAATTAAAAAGCTCATTTATTAAGAATTAAGAATGTTTTTGCAGCACATTTATGGTGTTTAAGAGAGGCACTAATTTTTGAAAATTCACTATACAACGAAAATACAGAACTATATAGTGTTTAAGAAACACTACATTTGAGTTATTAATTCTTTTATAACTAATGGTTAATGTCTACAATTGTAGTCACTAAATATCAAAAATGACTTTAGCATGAATACAGATTATCAAAGGAGATACTAACTGCTCAGTCATTGTGTAATGTGATGACTGCATAGTCATTAGTTATAACAGAATAAGGACAAAAATTATTAATGAGTGAGTATTCACAGTGTACTAAGGATGAGATAAATGCATACCCTCCAACATTGGTGACACAGTCATCACTCTTATAGATATAGTTCATATAACAAGTATTAACAAATTATTGAAGAATAGATATTTCCAAAGAATTTCAGTTAAAACAGTCATCATTACTCAATGTCACATTATAACCAACTCCCATATACATTTTTGTAATGAAAAGCCACTCCAATATCTTTGTATTCATGCAGGAACAAAATTCCTTTTTGTTAAATGATGCTAAAAATTCTTTCACTTTATATTAATATTTTCACTTTATATTCATATTTTCACTTTATATTAATTCTGGAGTTTTCACCTAATTTCTATAATAATTGCAGAAATTTTGTAGCTGTTGAAGGGTATATAAATAGAGTGTATTGATAAGAAAGTGTTTCCTGCTATGTTTAAACATACAACAAACTCAACAGATTTTGAATTAGATTTCACTGTTTTTTTTTTGTTTGTTTGTTTGTTTGTTTGTTTCATAACTATTTTGCTGAACAAGGAAGGGACCTTAGGACATATTCAATGTTTAAATCGCTAAATATAATTATCAGTTTCTAAGCCCAGAGTTGTAAAATAGCAATTACAGAAATTAAATGTACATAGAAAAGATGACCATAGTCATTGATTGTTAATAAAAAACTGTGTATCAAAAATGTATTGATTGATTCATGTAGAAGTAAAAGTATCTTAAAAATAATTTCTGTTAGTAACACTTTCTTTTTTAACACAAAACCTATAGCAGTGATAAATTTGATTTCAAGACTTTTTGTAAACTTCTAACACAGCCCATTCATTTTAAATAAACACACACATTGTTTTTTTTTTTTTTTTTTGCTTAAAATATTATTTAAAAGAAAAAGTAATCATTGTAGATATTGCAAATTAGGATACATGTTAATTTGGGCAGAAATTTTTAAAGGAAAGAAATCTAAATGCATATTTGATTCTTCTCACAGTGCTTTAAAGCTTATTAGAAAATCTGTCATATTACGCACATGCATAAGAAAGTTGAGAAGAGAATGCTTCTGCTGATTATAGATAATGATACATAGAAGGCAGCAAATAAAATTTACAAAGATCATTTACCTAAATATGCAAAAGAAATAATAATTCCCAAACCAATTTTTCTTATATAGAGAAAGAGAGAGAGATAACAGAAATGCTAAACAGAGATGTAAAAATTTTAAATTAATGCAATTTTCTTATAAAGGAAAAAAAATCAATAAAACAATGTGATGTATGATAAACTGGAGTGTCTTCCAAAAAATTATATACAAGGTGAATAACTATCACATAAACAATTCATAAAAAGCAACAAAGTGCCATAACATTAATTAAACATGTTAATTAATTTGACTTATCTTAATAAAATTAAATTGAATAAATGATTTAGCAAAAAAAAGTAATCAAATTTATTGAAAATTATTTCAGCTGGGTTTTGAGGGGAGAAGGAACTGAATTCAAACTGATCAACAATGTTTGCAGTTCTATCATCACTACATGAACAATAGTAGCAAATGTTTTAACATTTAGAAGAGTGCATGTTCATATTAATTTATTTCATTTTGTTTTGTTTGATTCAGTTTAGTTTATAGTAAAATAGCTATTAACTATTTAATTATGCTATTCTCAAAAATAAGTTAACCTTTGTATAACTTGTAAAAAGGTGCACATTGATAGATACTATATAGCAATTGCTAAAAGCTAAATAATAATTCCTAATACTAATTATAATTCCTAATACTAATTTAAAATTTCCTAATACTAATTATAAAAATGTATTCTTGAACAAGATACACAAAGATCTAAAAGTAACTTGTTTAAATTAAGAATAAGGTTAAATTGCTTCAAAAAATACACATAGGCAAAATGAAGGAGGAAAGATAAAGGATTGATGAATTAATGTGGTCAAAGTAAATGAAGTCAATTCAGTAAGCATCACTGCTCGATTTTAAAGTATGAGTATTCAAGAAGGATGTGTTCAAGTGATACAGCACATTTACAGTGAAAACATATGAATCAATTGCTTCAACAGATACCAATGAATAAATCTCATACTGAAATTTGCATTCTCAAGGAAAAGTATAATAGTGTGTATATATTTATATATATATAAGCTTAACAACTATAGCAGATCAATTTAATTCTCAAAACAAGTTCCCATAATCCATCAACTATTATGAACAATATCACTCTTTTTTTAGTGTCAGTATTTATAAGCATGTACCTTGCTCCTTCAACAGCAATTTCACTGAACGAGGCAATGGTGGTGGGCGATTTGCAATCCTTTTTGCCCTCTCTTTTTCAATTTCAAGTGCCTTTACTCTTGCTCTCAATACCTCTACCCTCGTTTGTTGTTTTCTCCTAATCTCGGCTATTTCATTCTGAAGAGCTTGTCTTCCTCGCTCATCTGCTTGGAGCATCTGAAGCTGTTTCTTAACAATAGCTTCATATTCAGCTGCAATCTGAAATAATAAACAGTCCTTAATTAGTATCTAGAAGCTAGATTACAAAATTCAAAAAAGGAAAATACTTTCAGTTTTTTTAAAAATTATTTTCCATTTTTTAATCTTAAGATCTAATATATCTCAAAACCCATACCAGATGATACCATTAGCTCAGAATCAAAATTTAACTAATAAGTTCACAATACGTTCTGAAAACCTCCATATTAATAATTATAATATTATATAATAAATTATAAGAATAGGTGCATAAAATTGTAATTTCGATCCCCTTGTATTATTGGAAGTTGCAAATTAATTGCAAAATTCCATCATCACAGGCATGAAATGAATCATATTTAATATTTTTTTTAAAAAATGTCTTCAAAAAATATTTTTTCAGAAAGGAATACTAATTCCAATTATTTATTATTTAATTCAAATGAGAAATGAATAAATGCAATTTTAACATGCAATAAATAGTTTAAAAATCATAAAACCAATGCACAGTTTCATTTCAATCAAAAAGAAACTTAGAGATGTTTGTAATATTTTAGTGCAGACATTATTTGATGAACAAACAATGACCATTTCGGAAAGGCAAATCTTAGGTTAGAAATCACTGAAAAAAAAAAGCCAAACTAACAACTGAACTTTTAAATTATTTTAAAATGATCAATACCTATAATCAGAAATGATATTAATAATAGAAAAGGTAATCGAGCAGAGAAAGAGAAAATTTCACTTTAAGAGCCAAAAATAAAAGAATTTATTACAAGCTACATAAATCAATAAATAATGATGAGAGTAAATTAAAGCTCTTCAACTTACAAATTATTTAAGTAAAAACAAAATTGAAAGTCAATATATTTATATGTCTGTTACAAAGTATTCATCAATATATAAAACTGTAAAAAACAAATGAAGTCAACTATGATAAATTGTTGCTGTAACATGCTAGTTTTAATTTATTAAACGATAAGTTTTCTTGATGTTTGTAGCATGAGCAATCGATTAATCCTTAATGTGTTCATGTTAAATTTTAAAATATTAAAGAATTTAAGCATAAAATATTTTATGCAAAATTTAAAACACTTATTATTTTCTTTTTTACCTTTCAAAAGACGGCACAAGTTTAATAGAAAAATCTAATTTTATTATTCATTTATAGCTTTCCTTAGAATAATATCAAGATGCATTGGAGACAAAATAGCTAGCTTTAAACCATTTTGCAAAAGCTGAGGAGATTTTAGAAGGTGGGGCAGACAATTATAACACTTCAAGTATGACTTGAGAATAATAGGACAAAAGTTCTTGAAGAAATGAACTAGCAAAATTATTTTAGTGAACACCCATCTTTTCAACACATAAATTTATGGGGGTTTTTTTTTTTTTTTTTTTTTCTAAATTAAAGAATGTAAATGTTTAACTAATAATAACCAACAGCATAAAAAAACCAGTTTTCAACAATAGCTAAATTAGTTTTTTAAATTCTAAAATATGAAGCTCTAATTTAAATGATGTTTTCCAATTAAATTTTAATTAATATAACATTAACTCAAATTATTTAACTAAAAAGGGATTACTTTATAAAAGAAAAACTTTTAAAATTGCATCTGGAATAAATGTTTTTATATTAAAATAAATAAGACATTAAAAAAATTTTGAACATTTATTTTAAAAAGAAAATTTCATTACCTGCTCCTTTTCTAAATTTCCATCTTGAATTAATCCTTCCTCGATTTCTTTAAAAGTATTCGTATCTTTTTCTCTTATTTTACTCACCTAATAAAACAAAATGCTTACATTAAAATTAATAATTATATAACTGGACATATACATTGAATTTCTACTATTATATAAAAATTATTACACAAAGGATATAGCAGTTGATGCTATCAAGCCCGACAAATCAGTACAAGAAAAATAAAAATTTAATGTTTAAAAATTAACACTGAAATAACTTTGGGAAAAAATGCATACTGCTCTAAATAAAATCATAGTATTTATTTAAGGACTTAACCAAAGGGGGAAAAAAAAGGATGAATTCATTTGAAGTCATACAGAGAATTTAAATACTGTTCCACATATCAAAAAGCACAACAATCAAAAGTAGAGATTTATTTTTTTCCCTTTAAATTATGAAATTATTTTTACAGTTCTACAAATAGCTTCAAAATTTAACGAAAAGCTTACAATTTCATTCTTAATTCTTCATCTGATCTTAATATGGGAAAATTAATATATTAGCGATTTAACAAAGAACAATAATAAAAATACAAAGCTATAAGGTTATCTATATAATTTAAAATTTTTCTGTAAGTTTTACTTATAATATTTTACAATATTTCTCCAGTTTAAGTATGAAAAGTTGCAACTCAGTCTAACCTACATACACACACACAAGTCCAAAATTTAAACCATACTGAATTTCGAATAAAGGTTTGGTACTTTATAACTCTGAAACAGTCTTTTGCCATTTCAGATCTTCATAAAATATAACAAATTACTATAAATTTTGAAAATAATTTTATTGATAAAGAAAAAATTGCTAATTAAATTTTTCCTTCACAAATATTTAATATGCATTGTAAAGTAAAGCAATAAAAACAGATTTTTCAATTTAAAAATAATATTAAAAGGAAAAACATTTTTTAAAAAAGATGAAACACTCACGATAATAGTATCTCTAATAATATCATCCATTCTTTTGCTTTCTGGTCCTCTTTGACATGTTTTCCCCTGAAATAATCAGAATATTTATTATCCATTGTGAGACTATTTTTATTTTTTAATAAATACTATACAAGAGTAGAATTCTCTAAGAACCCCAGACAAAAAACTGCCAATTCTTAACAATAATTCTTGTTACCAAATAATAACAATGAACATTGGTACTAATAGAACAACATCGCTTTGATGACTCAGGTTTTACTAAAAAAACAATACTAATCAAACCTGCTAAAGAAATAGTTTTATACAAATTAAGTATAATCAGAGACCGTAAAATTTATTATGATAATACTATATTCATTGGCATTTTTATCAAAATAAGAATATTACTCAAAATTTATTGAAAAATTAAAGACATGAGAATATAACATTGACTCTTCACCAAATTGGGAAGTCCTTGATTCACCAATTTACCAGTGACTGCTAAAAAAATTTCAAATTAGGTTATCATACTGTTTTCAAGCCAAAGGGGAAAAAATGAAGAGGATATTATAAATAAATATTTAAAATATTAAAATCAGGAGGTGTGTTTGAAATACAGCTGAATTTAACATAAAGTATTCAGAAATGCAAGTTTTACTCAATACAGACCTAATAAAGTTTTGCCAAATTAAAAATTGCTACTTTTGCATTAACCACATGCTATTGGTCAGCTTTTGGCATAACTCCCTTTGGTGAACTTTAATCTGAACCACATAACATTGCCAAACATAGTCAATAAACTAACATATTATCTTAATTCACTTCCCCCACACACATATACACACACTCCAGCTAATCCCTGGCATGCTGTTAACACACAAATGCTTAAAAATATCTACATAAACTGATTTTGTGTTTTTTTTTATCGACTATAAAATTATGATTTTATACAGACATTTAACAACTCTTACAGTTAATGATAGCTTTAAATTATACAGAGTGATGATAATGATAGCATAACTAGTAAAATATGCAAAATATGTATCAGTAATTTTAAAACTTTAAAAATAAGCATAATTATTGATATTTGAAGCCAGGCAATATTCAAATGAATTAATTGATATATTTGGAAATATTTTCATGTTTAACTTTAGTGTGGTAATGCACATACATATACATAAAAAGAATAAGAATAAATGCATTTTGTAAAAATGCATAACATATTTTTAATTTAAAATAAGTTTTCATAAAATACAATATTTATGTATTATAATGACCTGTGCTTATTCTGCAACCTTATAATTCTACCAAAATCGCCATGCTCCAACAGACATAATTAAGCGATCTTGGAGACATAATTCCATTGCTTGATGAATAAATTTATTAGGAATTATAAAGCATAAATGTCCAGAATGCTCTTATAGTCTTAAACTTTATTTTTAATTAAAATCAGTTGCACTATGCAATTTTAAAATCTTGTACCTGCCAGAAAAAATTGCAAGCTGTACAAAATGATTTTTTAAATGCCAAAAATAAATTTTTCATAAAAATCTAATGATAATTAAAATTCTAATTACATATTACAAGCTGCTTAAAGGCAAAATTGTTTAAAACATCTATTAAAAATTTCATTTAAAAGAAATAATAACACTCAAGATAAGAATAATCTGTTGTATACTTGGAAACAGTCTTTAATAAATAAAAAAACTAGCTTGAAATCATCATTCAAATCTTCTTTATACTTACAGCAATTGTGTACAAATTTATGGAAAAAATCTCTTTGTTGTGCCAAAGGCATGAATATAATTGAAACCAAATACTAATAATATAAAATTTACTAATAATATAAAATTTTTTTTAATACCAAAACTAAATTAAAAATAAAGCTATACTATTATAGCTAATTATATCAACATAATACAACCAATGATTAAAGGGAATCCCATTTAAATTTGGATATCCCAGAATGTTTTGCAATGCTTAAACAAATTTAAATCTGTGGTTATAACAAATGTAGTAAGAAATATTTTTCAACAGTTTTATTTACTCATAATATTTTCTGAACTTGGAAAAGTAATATACTCAGAATTCTTTATTATCTGCAGGTGGATTATCCTCTTAGCAACAGTAAGGTTATTAAAACAAATGATTTTTTTAAAAAAAAAAAACCATCAACTTTTATATACAGTCATTATTTAGTCCTTATTATATCTACAACAACTTTACTACAACCACAGATATTCAATCTCTTTAAAAAGAAAAATATATTATTTTCCAACAACAAAAAATTTCACAAGGTTAACAATATGTAAAAACTTAGGTTATTTGATACATATTAAAGTTTTTACAAATACCAAATTATGTGGTGAGATTTTGTATTGCCTGCAATCCAAATTTAAGAAAAACAAACAAATACTGCAAATTAAATCTGAATAATTACTATATAATAACTAAGAATAACTACTACAAAAGGAACTTTCGTCCACAGACAAATAAAATTATAGTTTCGATTAATCATTTTCCATAGTGCAAATTAATAACATGGAAAGCATGTCAATTATTTTATGATTCAAATTTAAAAACAAGATTGATCAAACTGACAAGAAGAAACCATAATCTGAAACGTTAATAGGGCAGAACATATCAATCAACAAAATTAGAGAAACTTAAAAGAAATAAACAAAGAAAACCCAAGTATTCTTTGAAATTAAACAAATTATTACATACTTCTTTGTTTTCCACATTCTTCTCCGCCATTTCATAAACATCTCATTACCAAAACAAATATTACGTGACTCAGTCAGGAGATTGAAATTTCAAATTTTCGACTTTTTGAATTACGCACATTTACTTCTACTTATACATTTACTGCAGTTGCAGTTCCTTCCACGGAAAACAATTTTTAATAGTTCGAAAAAATTATGGATTCTCGAAGAACTTTACAAAATACAATTTTGCCATTTACTCTCAGTTTAGAATCTAATAAATTTTCGTGATACTTTCGCTAAATTTTTTTCTGTATCTTCAAGCATGCAAGGCGGCCTTTAGCCAATGGAGTCCAGCACATGAATCCCTTCGAAAAAGTGCTATAAAAATGCATTCGAATTTATTAATAATGAAATCAAGTATTACTCTTTTAATCTTTAATGTTAAGAATTTTTCATATTTTTAAATTTGCTTACAGGTTCTATGTTTCATTTTCTTTATAATCATCAGTTTTTCTGTTAATATTTTTGAGAAAATATGCGGGAAGTTCCAGCAATTTTCTGCAAGAACAAATTCTTCTATTTTTCTCTTAATCACACCCATCTTGGGGAACAGGGGTCATATTTTCACATGTATAAGGGGCCCACTAACACTCTGGCTAACCCGCCAATAGTGTATAATCTGATGACACCTTCGGTTTGCTTAATTTGCAGAAGAGGCGTTCGAAGTATACGAAACCGTAGATATTTATAGTTGGAGAATGCAGTACCTAATCTCTAAATTGTTTTCAAACCAACTTGTATTCTAAAATTATTTCGAACTGTTACCAATATTAGGTGAATGAATTAAAACTTGTGAATTGGATGTAGCAGTCAGCTTATTTTGGAAGGGTAAATGTCCGGAATTTATTTATTTACAATACTTCAGGTGAATACAGAATGAATTGTAGCTAAAATTTTCAATGAAATATTTTATATAACTTTATCTTAATAGTTTCCTCAGAAAAATATTTCAAAGCTTCAAATTTATGTAAGCATACAACTGGCACTATTATGGAATCTTTATATAGAAGCCTTACAGTTATACAATGTATCTAATTTTTGGTCAGTTCCCATAAAATAGCTGTTCCCATAAAAAAGCTGTCAATTGAAACGGAAGTAATTAAGTTTCAATTAACAGAAAAAAAAATTTTTGTTAAAACTAAACATGCCTGTTGCTATTGGCGATAGGCGAGGATCCTTTGGGTTCGTAGCCGAGTAACATGATCACAAGACAAAAGTAATTACTCATGTCTCGTAGCTGTTATCTGGCTTATAAAGGGTTACCTCATTACTCCCCCTCCAGTGAATCGGAGGTGAGACGAACAATATTTTGTCGGGGTTTTTTTTTCTGCTGTTATTAGTGGTGATATTGGCTGTTGCGCCTTGTCCATTTTTTTATTGGCTGATTATTTATCCGCTTCATTTTTTTTAATTGGCTGATTATTTATCAGCTTCATTTTATTTATTAGCTGATTTTTTATCAGCTTTTTGATTTTATTTATTTCTAGTAGAGGGCGCCACAACAGTTCTATGAAGGTTGCGTAATTTGCGTCATTGGGTCACCAATGTTGCTATTTGCGACAGGCGTGGATCGAACTCGCAACCTTTGGGTTCATAGCCAAGTAACATGACCACAAAACAAAAATAGTTACCCATGTCCAGTAGCTGTTATCTGGCTTGTAAAGCGTCATCACATGCATTTTAAAACCATAAGAATAGAAAGAAGACTCGTTTAGTGATGAAGTCTTATGTTTATAATGTGTGTGTGTGTGTCTATGTGTGAAATAATATCTATGTAGTTTACAAGGCAGATAAAAAGAGTGAAGTTATCAATAGAAAGATAACTTGATTGGCACTTTATAAGTCAGATAGTTTCACCTACAGCTATCACATTTCGCACATGTATACTTTACAGCGTACGAATGTGCACTTCTGAGAGATTTTTTTTGAAATTTTAATTAAAAATAAAGATTAAAGATTAAATAATAGATTAAAAATAAAGTCTGTCGTTTTTCAGCAATAAGTAACTTTTTCAACATTCAAATAATTGTCTTTTTAGCAATACCAATTTAATAGTCTGGAAAGTTTTTAAATATATATAAGTATATATTGCCGAATTTCCAACAATCGATTATATTTTTGCCCTAAAATTCAAATATTTTCAATGTTTTTTCAAATATTTAATTGCATGATTTTAGTCCGTTATTGAAAGTTATAGAAACATGATTTCGTCTAATATCTGAGTACTTTACGAGACATATAAAAAAATGAAGTTAAAGTAACACGAAATTTAGAAACAGTTAAACCTGATATTTGCATTTTTATGATGTTATGGTGTAAATCTATAAATTAAAAAAAAAAAAAAAGAAAGAAAAGAAATTCTGAATGTCGGGATTCAACTTCGAACTGAAGATCTGCAAATAGATGAAACACACTTACAATGATACTACAATGTCACACATTCTTGGAGCACTTGCACAGATATAGTTTTTAATGGGGTCAATTCATGTGACGTAAAAGTCACATGTCATGACCTTCTTGCGCATGGCATTTAAGTTTCACCCATAGCGCTTTCGTCGATCAGTCTGCCATTAACGTTCTCCGCCAAGTATGAAGCGGATTTTTTGTTTACATTTGAAATTATACTTTTTGAGTCATTTTCTTTCCTCTTATTATGTGTTAAAGTGGAAATACTGATGTGCTAATGAATGCATGCTTTAATGCAAAACACAACAGTGACTTTCATGGTAAAAGGTTTTCTTATTTTCCTTTCAAGAATTCTGACTTGGGTTGATAGCTTTGGTATAGATTTTTTCAAACCTTCGAACGCGGTGATATGCTCCGATCATTTTGAAGAATTCATTCAGTGTGTGTCCATTTATTAAATATAGCTATTCCAGTAATTTGTTAGAAAAACTCTTCTAAGAAAAAGAAAGTGGTAAGCGATTTGCCGTCAAAAACAATCAAACAAAATCGTCAGTGCATTTACTTTATTAACATTTGATGACATTTCTGATAATTTTGAATATGCTTAGAAGGTTTTAAAATGTTTACATGAATATTACATTGCATTTCTTTACAAAATCTTATCTAAATGTAATTAATGAAAGTAAACAAACTCCTGTTTCAAAAATAACAACTACTATAATGCTAAACTTATGTGGAAGTGAATATTACTAGTTTTCTAGTTACCTTTGCAGATTTGTGATGGATTCAAAGTAAATTTATATCAAACAACTTTTCTATTGTTAAAAATGAAATGTCAATAGTTTATTGTATTTAAACTGAAATTGACTGTTATCATTTTATCCTGTTATAACGCTGTGCATCTCAGTGATTTCTGTTTTAATAAATAAAGGTCTTTTCATTGAAAATCAATTTCCATATCAGCATTTATTATATTATTCCCAACTTCATTGCTACATGCATGTTTCACTTTTTTTTTTTCTATTTCTTTAACATATCAATTTTGAATTATAAAATTCTGTGAAAGCATAAAAGTGTTTCTTCCAACTCGTCTTTATATTTGAAGATATATATATATCATGGCCTTATTCTTGTTTATTTAATTTACTGTATTGTATGTTTTTCTTTTATTTTAAGATATTCATTCAATGTAATTTTTATCAATGTAACATTAGCATTTAAAAAAATTTCATAAATGTTCTGCTTTAAAAGTATATTGTTCAACATTATGTTTTTATTAGTGATAAAAAAAACTGTTCTTTAGTATCTAGGATGTTTCTGTTGAATAAAATTGATTTCATCATTTACATTGACATTCTTGTCATACTGTGTTTATATTATTTCTAAGTGTCTAGAAAAATAAATGTTGATAAATAGTAAATAGTTTTTTGAATTAGTGAGTACATTGAACCATACATTTGATCATATTTTTTCAAATAATTATTACATATATTTTATCTCTCTCTCTCTCTCTCTCTCTCTATATATATATATATATATATATATATATATATATATATATATATTTGTAATGTGTAAATAAAAATTATGAAAGCGTGATTTTGTTTGTTTTCCTTTAATGATTTCTACAAATTAAAATAAAATAATTTATTCATAAGTTGCATATATTTAAAAAAAGGTATCTATATCTTTTATATTTCATAATTTGAAATTGTAAACATAATTTATTCAATATATACTAATTTGAGTTTCACGTTCTTTCCTCTGAGCAAACTGAAAACATCAAAGTCTCAATATTTATAAAAGTAATTACATAAAAAAATGTAATAATTTTATTAGTAAGCTTTAAAATATTAACTTATCTAAGAGTTATAATTATTTTTAAAAAGAACTAACTGGGGGAACTATATTCATAAGATTCAACATTCAATACTATTTAAATAATATGTAATTTTTCAAATACACTGCCATAGTCATTTGTCAAAATGTATCCTTCGGATAAAAAAAGGGGGGGGGAGGAAAGAATAAAGCGGCACCAAACGAATTAAAAAGCGATGTTAATTATGCAAAACAATAATTCCATTGAAAATATTAATTAAAATTTTAATATAAGAAATAAAATTATATAGCTAAGAAAATGTGGAGAAAATAATTCAAAATAATATCTTTTAAAAAAATCGGAAATTTTTAATAATTGATCGGCTAACGTAATATTTACTAAATAATGGTTTCGTCAACGTTATCGGCAGACATCATGACATGCGCAGAACGGTTGAAAATTGAACAGAAGCGGTTTGTTTGGTACGTGACCGTGAGTTGACCCCATTGAGTAGGACTTCGTTTAATCTTTTGCTTAGGGGCGGTACAACTGCTCTACCAGATTTTTTTTTACCTTTGTTTACGGGATGGTACAGCTGTTGCACCAGTGGTGGGATTCCCCCCCCCCCCCCCCCCATTAAACTTTCCAGGGATAAGCTAATTTCCCCATAAAATAATTTTTCTACTATGCCCTCCCCATAGTTTCAGACGATTGCCGCCAATAGAAATTTAAAATCCGTGTTGGTGCTGATGAGTTTTGCAAGCCATGTTTCGACGACTTCTTTTTCCCAAAGGAAGCAGTATTAAGAATATGAAATGAGTAAGCTTAACTTCATTCATGAATTATACTTGACGAAATGGAATTGCTTTTTTACCTGTTCCATAATTTGTGATGTCTTTTCCCTTCATAACACTTATTTTTATATTTAAAAAGTTTCGAACTTCATTAAGTAAAATATAATGGATTTTTATACGCAATATAATAATAAATTATTCAATTATATTTTTAATCTATGGAATATAAGAGCCTGCATTATATACGTCTTAAAATATTATACACAAATCACTACTTTGTTTATAAAAATTTCATTTGCAAGAAATATATATACATAAAAAAAAGAACTTTCCGTTGCAATTTTCAAGAATGAAATGCAGCATAAAAGAACTAGATTCATAATTTCAACAATAACATTGAGATTTAGTAAATTTCGATTATTTTCCATTTGCCAAAATAAATGCAGTGAACGTTTCTATTCCTATTATCACTAGAAATAAATGATTTAAAATGATGAAATTTTATTTAATAACCCAAATAATTAAACAGGAAATTTTAATATACCCTATTCAGCATTGTAATGTTTAATTAGAGTGTCCTGCAAAAATGAATTACCATTTTAGGGGGGAAAGGAAATAAAACTGCGATGCAAAGCTACATCTGGGCAAGGACACGGTTCGGTCGCATAAGACCAACATGCTTACTACAGTGAAACCAGATAATCCACTAACGGATTTATGAGTTAAACCATATAGTGAGAAACTTATATCTCAGCTCTATGGTCGAATATATGATTTCAAATATTCGATCTTTTGTGACTCGATGCATTCATTGCATGAATTATCGATCAATGATTGAAAATTGATCGACATGATTCAATAATTCGCATCTTTGATGATTATTTCGATGTTATTAATATAACATCGATCAGTTTTTGATGAAATGCATCTGATAAAAATAAGAAAAAAGTTTCAATTTTGACTTTTAAAACATTTCATAGATATCTCTAAACAGAAAGTTTTAATTATAGAAATAATTTAAATTCAGTTTTAATAATGAATGAATAATCGTAAGGCGATTGAGCGAAGCCAGTTGGATCATGTAGTGATCCCAGAAGAATCGCAGCATGATTCTTTGGGGGAGGGGATTGAGTAACAGAATGTGTATGGTATGTAGCCTTTAAATTTAATTTTAAAAATAATTTTTTGTAGTATGCACTAAAATTCTGCATTTTAACTGTATTTGTAGTCAAACACTCAATATGCTCTCGTTTTCTTTTAATGTTACCTTCTGTTCAGCAAACAGTCAACAAACTTACAGTAATATTTTATTTATTTAAACAATTAAAAGAACTGCAATACGTCAAACAGTCAAGTGTAACTTGAATACATTCTAATTGTAAATTGTTCTCAAGATGTGTTGTGACATATCTTGTGAGGGTCATCTCCCTCAGGTTGCACATCAATTCCAAAATTAAACAAGCGAGAAAAGTTTGAAATGAATCATGTTGATTACGGGTTGATACTGCTGTCAATATTGTAGTAACTATAAAAATCTTTCTTTGAATGATCTTCGCATTAGAGCTGTAAATGAATCTTTAAATTTGATATTACAGATTTTTTCATATCATTTTAAGAAAATTATTTTTAAATTACGATACATATAATTTACAGTTCCTCGACTCTACCTATAAAAAATATCATATTATTTTTTGAATTATAAATTATAAACATAAATGGATGATCAGCGATAAATTCCGGTGGCAGACTGCGAGCTATAGGGATTGCTGTTGCAGCGGAGGCTTCGCTACCTTCTTCGTTTACTTCAATAACGGCCTGGTGGATGACATCTGAAGCATACAGGCCATCGGATTCTTTGCTTAGGCCACCGAGTTGAGCATCGGAACAGAACAGCCTTCTCACTCCCATACTCTGAAATGCCTCTTTCAATGATTTCGAATAATCAATTTTAAATTTCGGCAGAGCTACATTCACTCTTGTCATCCACATGTTTTGTTTCATATCTTGAAGGAAATCACAAGACAAAGAACTTTCCAAGTCCTTCAACCCATTTATCAAATTAGGAAGTAAAATTAGCATGGAAATATCTCCTCCTTTATAGGGAAGCTCTAATACTTTGTACGATTCTTTTTGAGCAATAGAAAATCTTTCTTTAATATGCATCATTTCGACCTTCTTGCAGTTCTTTTTATCTCCTCTAATGTTGAATTTCTCAAGACGGGTTTTCTTCTTGTCAAATTGATTCAGCCAAAAACCTTTGAAATACACGGCATTAAGAAGAACCATAACAGTGGCAGGATTCAAGGATTTCAGGAGCTTTGGTATCATTTTTTGTGTTTTTTCACT
>JAPMOR010091547.1:60940-100402 GCA_026543865.1 Argiope aurantia | reverse complement strand
GAAAATATTTTATTGAAATTAATAATAATAATTTTTGAGAGAAGTGTAGTCAATAATGGAGAAAAGGAATAGATTTGAATTATTATTCGTTCCAGTCTGTATTTATATTAAATTTTATTGTTTAAAAAATAAAAATAAAATTTTACTTTGTGGTGGAAAATATTTTATTGAAATTAATAATTTTTGAGAGAAGTGTCGTCAATAATGGAGAAAAGAAATAGATTTGAATTATTATTCTTTCTAGTCTGTATTTATATTAAATTTTTATTAATATAAAATTAAATTTTTGAAATATTAATATTTATAAATAAAATATAATATAAATATTAAAATTAATATTTATTAATATTTATAATTTTTATATTAAATTTTTGAAAAGTAAATTTTTTAAACTAAAACTTTTAAAAAAAATCTTTTTATTCTGCATTATTGAAATTTTCATTTCAAATCAGTGTTACGAAACATATTATCTATTTAATATATAAAATTTCTTAGGTGTGAATTATTTTCTAACTATGAAGATTTCATCAACATAAAATATAAGTTCCTTTATTCGGAATGCTTTTATGTTGTAACATACGAATTTTCCTCTTCTGAATCTAAAAATAGATTATGAAAATTCCATGTATTTCAAGTAATTTTGATTAATGTTGGCAAAGAAAAACTGATCTTCATAAGCAGTTTCATTCCCAAGAAATTAATAAAAATTATCATCCCAATCATTTTTTTGATCTGAAATCCAAATAATACAGAAAAATAATGTTTGCCTTTTGTAATAATATGTTTCTGAATTTTCTGATTTTTTTTAAATTTTTTTTACAGGAGAGCTGTTTACCCATCAGACGATACCTACTGCAGGCAATATCATTTTTTTTATTATTATTACGAATTTATTTTATTAGTTAATTTAGAATTTAAGTTACATTTTTAAGCGAAATTTTATAGCTGCACTCCTTTTGGCTAATCATATATTTATACATATCTCTGCAGCAAACTGTTTTGGAAAGGAAAGAAAACAAAATTCGTTATAATCAGACTTTGGATTTAAGTATATTTAGATTATAAGAATAATTAGTTATGAAGGAATTTTACATTTAAGATTGCCTATAAGTTATTATTTACACTATTATTATATTTCTTCTTTTATTATTTATAAAAATACATATTATTGTACAATCAAACAATTAAAAGGAAACAATATCAGCTACCATCGAAAACACAAAATCATAATTCGTTTATAATTCCAACTTTATTAATTTTTTTTTTATTTCCCATTCTGCTTCAATTTCAAATTTTTGAACACTTTCTGTTTTGGTTCTGTATCCACTTCTCTGAGCTTTGATTCCACTTTCTTCAGCACCTTGGTTTCCTCATTTTCAAACTGCTTTTTCTTTCATTTTTCTATTGGGTATTCTTATTCTATTGTCACTTCTTTCGTTCTTCTTGATTTCTATTCTATTAGCACTTTTATCATGGCTATTTATTGAGTGTCTTTTCCGATTCATCTTCCAATATTTCCATCTCTCCGTTCCTGCCTCTTGCTCTTTCTTTCGTCTTAATCTTCCTCCATCTCTTTGCACTTTCATTTCTCTGCTCCACATCTCTGCCGCTAATGCCGTCTGCAACTTACCATCTTTGCACTCCAGTTCATTGCTCCACATCTCTGTCGCTAATGCCATCTGCAACTTACCATCTTTGCATTTCAGTTCTCTGCTCCACATCTCTGCCGCTAATGCCATCTGCAACTTACCATCTTTGCATTTTAGTTCTCTGCTCCAATTCTCTGCAGCTAACGTCGTCTGCAATTTACCATCTTTAATGCCTATCTTTGCTCCACTTCTCTGCCGCTAATACTGCAACTTACCATCTTCGCACTCCTGTTCTCTGCTCCATATATCTGCCGCTAAAGTCATCTGCAACTTACCGTCTTTGCTGCCTTGCCACTTCCAAATCCCCGACCTCATTGCCTTTGACCCTGAAAAAATCTGTCAAAACTAGAACATCATCAAAATTAAAATCCCAAGTATCATTTCATTCTAATATACCGAGTACTAAATTATCCTACTCACACCAGAAAAAAAAAAAAAAAAAAAAAAAAAAGGTGACCGTGTTTGCATTGATTTTGAATGTACTTCTCACATAAGGTTGGTTTTAAAAGCTGCTTTTGAAACGTTGTTTCATATTTTCAAAATATAAAATCACTTTTCAGAAGATTTCTTATAAAAATAAATCCAAAGCACATGTTAGTAATTTGGAGAAGAAACTTGGTATCCAGCATTAGTCAGATCAAAACATTTTTTTTTTCCCTTTAAAATTCTCGGAAATACTAAATTCATTCCAAGAGTGTAATTTAAAAGTCACAATCAAAAGTAAATTTAATGTACCGACCTTCTGTAAAATTTAACTTCTAATAAAGCCAGGAAATAGTTATTTTTCCATTCTATAACTAAAAGAATCTTTTAAGTGATAATAATGTTTGATCTAAATCCCCTCTGTTTATTCTAAATTCGGTTTTATATTTTTAAATAAATCCTTTTTTAAGAATCACATTGAACCGATATTATCACAAAATGGTTTATAATATATAATTAATTTTTCTATTCAATTGTAGATTTTATTTATTGCAGATAGTTATGATAGTCCTTACGCAATTGCAGGAAATACCACATGGAAAATAATTAGTTATTTTATATTGTAGAAAGCATAATTTTTTTTCAAATGAATATCTTGAAATCTAAATACATATTTAAAATTAACAATTTATCTGTCGCTTTAAAGTTTCTGTATCAATGTAGTTGAATGGCATAAAAATTATCAAAACGTTGAAAAATAGCTTGAAATAGAGCTGAAATTTTTCTCGTTTGATTTCTCAAGTTAGCTTTCCAAAATCGCTGACTATATTTGCTCCCGGATAACGGCGGTTAGATTTGACAAAGTTGCGTCGTCAGTTTTGGGGTTTAAATGAAAGGAAATTAATATGAGAGGAAAAATTCAAATAGGAAAGTTATAATTATTAATAAAACTTTTACGTACAGCTGACAAATCTTCATGTAGCTGATAGACAAAATGAGTAAATTTTTACAATAAATAATTTTATCAAAATATTTGTAATTTTTTAGAGTTTGCTTAAAAATGCACATGTAATTCAGATAAAAATACTTGATCAATATCTGCATTATTTATTAAAAAATTCAAATTTTTACAAAATAACAGAGTTAGCGTAAAGATGCGTATATGTACTTTGTTAACAGTGTTAACTCGTCAACAGAGGAAAAGTGCTAACCTACAATTAATATATTTTTTAATGGTTACATTCAAAAAATAATTTGTTAAAAATTAAATATGTGAAGGAAAAATATCTTATTTCATAACTACTTGTTTAAAAAAAAAAAAAAAACGAACGACTACTGTAATATCATTTGAAATTGTGGAATGGCATTTACATATTATGATTTATTTTTCGATTTCTAAATTCGGACACATAGATAATAATTTATAAGCATGTTTGAACTACTGTTATTTCAGATAAAATTCATTTTTAAAAAAATAAAGCAGATATCGCTGTGAAATTTTTAGCGGGCTTTCTTTCCTGTATGCATAATAACAATTACAAAAAAAAAAAAAAATTATTTCAACTTTTCATATTTATTAAATGGGTCATTTTAATATTTGTAGCTTTATGAATTTGAATTTTTCTTCTTAGATTAATAACTTTTTGTTAAGAGATGAAAAACCGATGCTGTAACATTTCCAACTCTATCACAGATTATTCCTCAAATATTTGGTAGGAAATATAATCGCCTGCTTAGACGGCTAGTTCAACAACTTTAACCAATAAAATTGCTATTATGTATTTTTTTGAAGTTAAAGTACAATTTTAAACTGCACTAAAAGGGAACTGTAAAGAAAACACATATTTCTTTTCGAAATTAGAAATTCATCCCAAAATTATGAAAGAAATATACTACCATTTATTACAAAGATGATCGGTTAATTATAATCGGTTACCAAATTTCTTCTGCGGGGCTTCGGAAAACAGGGTGGGGGGCGAGGAACGATGGTAGCCCACCTCCTCGTGGTGTTCCTCGGGCAACGCTCTGGCTTTTGTCAGAAGTGGCAAAGAGGCTACTTAATAAATATATAGCATATTTGGAGAGATATCAATAATATTTTTTTACTTTGTCTTCGAAAAAATTCGAACTCGAGATTTTAACAAATTGGTAGCTAGCTCTTAGAAGTACGACTTTCAGTTTTTATTTTCTCGATGTATAAATTCCTGGTTTGCCCTACATGCAACGTGCTGGCTTATGTCAGTAGCGGCTAAAAGGCTAATCAATAAATAGCATACTTAGAAAGATATCAATATTTTTTTTATTTTTTTTTTACTATCCCTTATTTAACATGTAGAGGAAGAAGAAAAATTCAGACTCAATTTTCTGACGAGTTGGTTGTTCTAAATAATTAATGTAAAATCTTAGAAGTATGGCACTTAGGTTGTTCTTTTTTTTTTAATTCTCGATGTATAAATTCCTGGTGTGACAACAAGTATACCACAAGGATTACAAATGTAAGTCAGTACACAACTGACAAGGGGGAAATTTCAAATATAAAGGATGCAGGCACAGATGGAAAGATAAATGGAGGCAACAAGAAATTACACAAATTCAGAGAAGAAATTAAACAAAATACTAATACTAAAAGATATATAACAACTGGAGAAGCAGGGTCATATAAAAAAAAATATTCAAAACGGAAATGCAAAAAGCATATATGCGAATAAATGCTGGCAAACACATAGATATTAAATCTAAATCATACGGAAAAAAATCCCGTTGATATATATACAAAAGGAAATGACAGATGATTTCACATGTACAAAGGCAGATAAATGAGGAGGCCAAGCTATATTGTTCTTTAGAAGGCCGTTCCTAAGGTTACGCCTGTCAGGAATAAATTTGGTGCCTTCAAATATCCGATGCTTGGCATCCTGAACTGCACCACTGTGTCACGAACACCTGTCAGTCGGCGACAAGTCGAAGCGTTTTAAGAAAGTTTTAATAGTTTCCGTGGCTTTTAGGTTGTCAGTAGAAATGCGGAAACCCATCAGCTATCTTGCTCATGGAATGAAACAAATATGCTCATGGAATGAAACAAAAAACATTTAAAACGAAATATTCATACAGCCAAATCCGAGGATTATATTGATTACGAACCAGAAGAATCTGTAGACAAAGACTCAATAGACGACCACCTTCGACAGCAGCCGTCTAACAGTCGAATAATCGTTAACTGAAAATTTTATCCCGCTCTTATATCAAACATCATGAAACAGCGAAAAACATCAGAAAAACAAGCTGATATTTAGTTCATCATTTACTATAACTTAATAAACTTACATTTGTCTAGTGGACTTTGTTTTCTCTTTTGTTGGCGTGGGTTTTCAACATTTGTGCCATGCATTTTATATTCCTGAACAGTTAAAATTTTTTCTCTATTTTACTGTCATAGAATCAATTATGTATTTGCTTATATATTGGATTTTAATTTGATAATTTTATGCATTGTATCCTATGTTTCAAATATATCATACATTTGGTGAAGTATAATAAAAAATGGTTTTTGCGCCAATACACCTCACATTCACACACTCGAATCATTAACTTTCGCAAAATTTAATTTTCTTATGAAAGGAATTTTTCGTATGAATTTCGAATAAAATACCTTTGCTTTTCTAAAAGAATACCTTAAATGTTTCATCACATCTTTAAATATATACATTTATTTATTATTTTGTCTTATATTTACCATATGTTTGACGCAGTGTGGCCTACCTTGGCTCTTGTGCCATAAACCTCATATTCCTTTGTGTTTTTAAGTAGATGTATTAGTTCAACCATTGTTTCAATTTGATTGTTTAAATTATATTTACGTTTTTCATGTTTGTGTAGAATAAATTTTTTAAATAGTTTACTTTCCTTTCCTAATGCTCTAGGATTTCGAAACTCTGCGAAGTTGTCTTTTCTCTCTGATAATCTATTTTAATATTTTCTGAACTTAACCGTTAGTTAATCAATATAAATTTTATATAACTAGGCCAATGACCACCATCTACAGCAGCCGTCTGCGTTGAAAGCCAGTTGCTCGTTAGAAAAAAAGCCGATATTTAGTTCAGCATGTACTATAATTTTGATGCATTTACATTTGTCTAGTGAATTTTCTGTTGTATTTAGGATGATGTTTTTAAGCATCAGTAACGTGCATTTTATATTCTTGAACATTTAAAAAAATTTCACTAATTTATTGTCATAGAATCAATCTTGTATTTACTTATATATTGGATTTTAATTTGACACCTTTATGCACCATATCCTATATTTCAAATACATTTGGCGAAGTATAATCAAAAACAGTTTTTGTGCCAATACACCTCCCATTCACGCACTCGAATCATTAACTTTCGCGAAATGTATGTTTCTTATGAATTTTTTTTTCCCTTTAAATGAAATATCTTTGATTTTCTAAAATAATGCTTTAAATGTATAATTGTATCTTTAAGTATATATACTTTATTTTAAAAACTATTTTTTTTACTTCTTAGTCTCATTTTTACCATAGGCTTGGCACACTATAGCCAAATATTTCTTTTGTGCTATAAACCTGGAACTCATTCGTCTTTTTAAGTAGATGTATTAGTTCAACAAGTGTTTGCATTTAATTTCTTAAATTATATTTACTTTTGTAATGTTTCTATAGACTGAATTTTGTGAATAGTTTATTTTCCTTTCCTAATGCTCGAGCATTTTGAAACTTTGTGAAGTCGTCTTTTCTCTCTGATTATCTATTTTAATATTCTCAGAACATAACCGTCCTTTAATCAATATAAATTTTGTATAACCAAACCAAAAACACCATTTAATAGTAAATTTGAAAAAAAAAATTGATTTTAATATACCATACTATTCACAATAACGAATTATAAATTAAAACTTAAAAGATTTTGATTTCGAATTATTTTATGGAATATTTTCATAAGTAAAATGGAAAAAGCAGATTTTGCATCGATTTTACAATTGTTATTCAGTCTAATAAGATGTGCATCATTTTCACTGTTGTGATGTTTTTATAAACTCCGATTCAGTTGGTAACATAAATTTGCAAATAAGGATTTTTTTTCTGTGTGTTTTTTTTTTTTTACTTGTGTGAATTTATGGAAATAATGCATATGAATAATTTACTGGCTTATAAAGTGCCCGTATAGTTATATAGTTAATCATATTTCAGGCGTATGCATAAAATGCCTTTATGGGAAACCCCGTGTATTAATCTCTATTTTCTAATGATTTTAGTATAAATTTAGATTTGCATAAAATCTATTGGCTTTAATTGTCCTATTCAATTATTCTTATTCATTCTACCTCTATTAATTTTTATTAATCTCTACATCAGGATAGAGCTATAGTCCAAACGCGTCGATGACCAGCTATAACGAATTTGGGAAAATGTCTATAAGAACATGAGAATACAAATTCTAATCAAAGAAGAAAGCACTAACATACAAAAAAAATTAAAATTTGTAATGGGCCGCGGTGGCAAGGTCTCGGCTTCGGAACCGGAGGGTTTCAGGCTCGAGACCCGATTCCACCGAAGAACCGTCGTGTAAGGGGGTCTGTTGCACGTTAAATCCGTCCTGACCAAACGTCCTCCCGCTGGTGTGGAGAGGGGGGTGCCAGCTCAGGTGTCGTCCTCGTCATCTTCGGACCTCGGTTCAAAATTACGAGGTCCCAAACTAGCTCTAGTAATTTTAAAAAATGATATTAATGATTATTTTGTAAACGTTAAAATTAGATCATATTTTCTCAGATAACTAGAATTCCTGTAAAAGTTTAAAAAATGTATTCGATATTTAATTGTAACAGAATTTCCATCCTTTTTATAGCATTCAAAAAAATATATTTATTCTTGATTTAATTATTTCAAAATTATTTATTTAATCATGAATGCGCACTACATTAATTTACTTCAGTATATATTTGAAAAACTTTGATAGATCTTTTAAAATCAAATGTTTTCATAAGAAATAATTAATGAAACCCACTTTGTAATGTTCACACGTTTATTATAAATTTATATTAACTGGAAATTCACAAAACCGTAAGACAATTCAATTTATCCAAATATTTCGGTGGTCTTAAAAAGTGCAGCAAAAGCTCGATTTTTAAAAATAAAAGTGACAACAAAAGATGTATTCTTGCTGTTTAAAATTTCATTTACCAATCATAAATTTTCAAAAAAATTTGCTATTTTAATAAAGTTGTAATATTTAATAATTTATTTTTTATTTTAATTAAAATTTTAAAAAATATCTATTTTTCGGCTTTTTTTATCGAATATTTGTGCAAAAATTTATCGATATTTCTTAGTAATTCTTTAATTTACTCATTAAATATGTTTCTCTTTACTGAAATAATATGGGAAGAATTAAGGGAATAACAAGTTATTCCATTAAAATAATGACACGAATGAAAACAATTCGAAGATGTACCAACAATAATCTATCCCTACTTATCTATTTTCAGAAACTTCAATATCGTCTACGTTAACAGAATCATTTTGTTATAATACAGAAATATTTGCTTCTTGCAAAGAGTTTGAAGTGTCAAAGCCAACATCTTCCTCATCACTTGTATCAAATCCGATTCATCCGAATCTTCAAACAGTATTTTATTAATTTCTTTTTGAGTTGAAACTTTTCGCTATCCCGGCATTTGAGCAAAAGATTTTAGTAGCTGACACTTTCTAGAGATACCAATAAGCAGTGACAGTGGGAACGGAAGCAACCACTGTTCAAAAGAACACTGAAGAAAATAAGCAAGTGGCATATCGGCCGCGCTGTGGTTGTCTGATGGGCCAGCCGTCTCGGCCGCATTGGGAGTCGGAAGGTTAAACTACATACAAGAAGTACATTTAGTTTAATTGCTAGACCATAATAATCAAGATTTTCCAAATAAAAGTGCATGCAGTATGTTCATTAAATATTTAAATGCAATTAGAATTTATACTTTAAATTTTCCACTTCTGCTTTAGACCGAACTCGTTTTTGCGATAAAGGAGTCATTAGAGGACGGTTTTAAAATAAATCTTCTAACATTGGGATTTAAATTTTAATTTAAACCTTAAAAAGACAATTTTTTTAACGTGGTTATATTAAAATATTTTTTAGAATTGAAATTGGCATATAAAAAGCAATTCTTCTAGCTTACGAGCTAAATTTAATGCGATTTGATAATCAAGAAAAAAATCAAGTCACATCAACTTGTGCAAGATAAATAATTGAGGCATCCAGGTTTCTTTCCTATTGAAAAGTTTTTCTGAAATGTATACCAACCTACATCACTTCGTGCAAATATTGATGAATTCGGTGCGAAGCATACTACCCCATGATTCTAGATAGGGTTTAAAATAAAAAGGTCCATTGACTGAGTGGTTGGTAATTTTGGATAGCTAAATATATTTACAGAAATTTTATAGCTAATTTTTTAATTATATGTAACTTTATACGCAATTCTTTTCTTTTAAAATTTATGTTAATATTTTTATTAAGTATTGCATAACGGAAAAATGCATACTAATCACACTCCTTTTTGGCTTTGGCATTTTATTAAAAAATTCAGATTCTTTACTATTTTATTATAGTCGAACTAAATATTTTCCTTTGTTGGCCATGGTTTTTATCATATATAAATACATACATGTCCGTACTACCGAGTTAATTTCCCCTGCCTTATTTACTTCGCTTATTTTTTTTGAGATAATTTATACATTAAGCAAAAATAAATTAAGTTCCGTGTGCAATTTTTTAAAATCCAACAACCTTTTAAACTTTACATTGCTAAATTTAAAAGGATTCATTTATATTGTGCAGAGGTTTACCGTTCTCGACTGTATTGCATTTGTTATTCATTCTACATATTTAAAAATTAAACCCTCTTTCTGAAATTTTAAGCATACCAAATTTACTCCCCTTGATTTAGTCTTTGACATACCTTCTAAATATTTTGCATCTTTTTTTGTGGAGGTAACTGATGTTCTGAACTCTTTTCAGGCCTGAGTTATCTCTCCTGTTGCGGACATTTCCCTTCTTTACAGGTTATTTTATCTTTTAGATTCAAAATAGTCATACCAGATAAAACGATATGTTGGATGCAAATTCGGTGTAACACAGTAACAGTATTCAGTAAGAAAGCGAAATAAAATATAGGCGTAAGTTAGGAATTCTTTATAAATTGATGCTTGTAGAATATTCGTTTCTTGCCCCGTTCGGATTATTACGGCAGTCCAGAAATTCGTATTTACCAATACTGATTTTTGTCGGCACAAACTCTTACTAAATTGAAACCTTGGGTAGATCACGAATAGAATAAACATCAAATTTAATGTCAATTGACAACACAATGACTTCTTTGAAAATTGATTTTCTCTTCATTTCGACTGCACTTCTCGTACTGAAAGATTCACTTTGGTTTTAAATTCTCTCGGAAACTTGTATTGTTTATGTTTCAACTTGTACACCAGATAACATCTGTTCCGCGAGTATTTTCCTTTATTTGCATACTGTGCATTTAATATAAATTATCATTTTAAAACTTATTTACATTGTATAGCCAGGTGGTAAATGAAATTTACATGAATTTATTATTTAAGATCTCAGTGATAAAGATAAATGACAGCAAAGTAGATTTTGATGTACGGATGTACTTCCTACTAAGATGACATCCTAATTGTGCAATTATTTAAACTCGTATAATCTAAGGACATCTGAAACAGTGATTCGTTTATAAGGGATATTTGCATTTTAAATTATTTTACACTTTTCGCTTCATTGGAGATTTTCAATTCAGTGATTCGATCAACGAGACAGAATCGTAATTGTATGCGACGGGAGTGAACAATTCGAAAACATGGACACTATACGAGAAATGCGACTTCTTACATTTCAAGATAAAATTACCTCTTTCGTTTTCCTACTAAAATGAAACAGTTACTTGAAATTTAATTAGTCCGGACAATAAAAATTGAAACAATTGTAAGATGTAAATGATTTAAAAGGGGATAAATCTTAACAACTACAGCGCTGCAACTGAATTAAAAATTTAGGAGATCGTTGGAAAACGATTAGGATTGCAATTAAGATTTTTTTAAAAAAATCAAGGTTCAGATCATAAATCTCCTTTTAAGTGAATGCATCAGACGCTGCACAGTGCATTTTTAATTAAATAAATGGCAACTGAACTTGCACTTTAATTTTTAAACCCAACTGCAATTAAATCTGATCTTGCAATAGTAGGGTTTGCTTAATATTAAAATTAACGACCTTTTTAAACTATCAATAAAAAAGTATTTTTAGCTGATTTATCCTAAATTAAGTATCTTTGCTAAAAAGAAGAAATGTAACGTTTTTATAAGGGAATTTGACAGGGAACAATCCTTCGAATGGAGAAAAATATTTGATGTTTTGCAAGAGTAGCTAGAAGCAAAAAATGTTTACATAATAACAGCTAGTCTCTAATGTTCGCGTATGTAACGGGGAATAAAAGAACGCGCTCGTATTGAAACCACACAGCAGTCGCATGCGGCTCATAAAAACGGCGTCCGGATGCGAGAGACGTGGGGTCACGGAAGCCTTTGATTGGCTTCCAAAATGTCTCCTTTTTCTTTTGCAGGAGAATAGCGAAATAAAGAAAAAATTACAAACAATTTAAAAAGAGTAGTGAATATTCTACGAGTCCCAAGTGTGTCGAATAAAATGCAGATGATTGAGTTCATAAAAATGTCCAAATTCTTCACAAAACGTCCGCAGAAGAAGCCGAGAAAACGCACCGCGTTTGTTCATTAAAGAGTAATAAACGAAGCAATTTGTCTTTTCAAATTTCTGCAAAGGCCAGGTCAGTCCATTGCAGAATGTCAGCTTTCCTTCCTTAAAGTTTTATCAAGCGATAGTAGGATATTGTATTACGTATCGCAGAAGCCAGTATTCACATTCAACAGGTAGCATGCTGGGAGAAGAGCATCTGCCTTGCGGCAGATGGAAGAGGAAAAAAAATGATATTAATAACATTGCAATGCACAAAAGTAAAACAATATCATGAAAAAAGAATAATAAAAAGCAGCAATGAATTTGCTTTAGATAGCTTCGAGTCTTCTAAAGTATGCTCCGTTCGATTCGGATACAACAATTCGCAATTCTTAAGAAAGGTAGTCGTTATTAATTATTACCTTCTCCTATACGAAGTAGAAAGAAAATATTGCAGTGATCAGAGAAATTCGAACTCCAGATTTTGAAGAATCTCCAGGTTTCAGTCCTTTTCGGACTCGAAATACACATTTTTAGCATTATGCCAGTATGTCTGTCAAAAATAATTTTAAAAAATGCTTTGAACTAGACGGATGAAATTTAGTATATTGGCTTTATTCCAAATTTTCAGATTTTTATCAAATTGTGAGCTAAATTCGTTCGGAGGAAGTTGTTTGCCCGGCTGTTCGAATATAAGTTTACACGATAAATACAAATTGAAGATGATCGATGTAATTCCAGACACAGATTTCACTACATTGTACACACACATCAAATTTTAAACTAAATCAAATAAGGGACCGACCGTCTGTCGCTGTGTAATGCTACATTTTAGAAGCATGTAAACGAGATGACTCAAAGATACAATGCCTTAAACGTAGCCACAAAACCACATACCAAATTTAATATAAGAGTAGTTCTGCGTCACATTTCCATTTTAGTTGCTTGGGATTAATTTGTTTAAAGCACAAATTCGATTCTCGGATACTATTCACCGTTTGCCAGGGATCAATCGCCAAAACACACGCCAAGGTTCACACGATTGATTCAGTAAAAATGCTAAAGTCACTCCAGAGGTTAATATTTCATAACTATTGTACGCCAATGCCCTGCAAGGCATTCTTTGAGATAAAACCTTTATTAGAGAGTATGCGAGGAAGTTTTAGGGTGACCACTCCCGCTGGTCTTTATGCAGCGTCCGTTTCTCGTTATGATCAGGATTGGGAAAGTGCTTTTTTTTACTAATATTAGTAAAAAGAGTTAGTTAGCCTTATCTACTAACATCAAATTAGTTAACATTATCTACTATTAGTAAAAAGATATTCATTTAAGGAATAGATGTAGTAGCTAAACATCAACAGTAGCAGGTGTAGTCAAAACGTAAATTTTTCTAGTCAATTATACAGTGGTGCAAAAAACTTTGAGACCACATGTGAAATTGAAAACTTTTAACTTTACTAAAAAAAAGATACATTAAATAGTATATACAATACAAAAACATAAAAATTTCTTCATATTATTTTATAAAGAGATTAATGTAATTATACATTATACTCAAATGATTTTTTTTTCATAACATAAAAGGGTGGAAAAAAACTTGGAAACCATACAGTTAAATATTAAATGTATAGCATTACAATTTTTAGTACTTCGTGTGTTTTCCTTTCACACGAATTACTTCTAAAAGACGATTCTGGAAGGATTTTGCTAGGTTTTTGCATGTTACAATCTGTATTTTATCCCATGCTTTTAAAATAGCAGCTCTGAGTTCAGACACAGAATAATATTGTTTACCATTTTCATACACCATGCTTCCAAGGATGCCCCACATGTTCTCTAAGGGGTTGAGGTCTGCACTTTTGGCCGGAAAATCCATAAAACGTATATTATTTTCAGTTAGCTAAGCAATAGTTGAAGCAGACTTGTGCACTGACGCATTATCTTGTAGCAAAAACAAATTTTTATCCATAAGTTCATCTCTGTTGTTCGCCAGTATATCTTGATAGTCAAGTTCATATTACCTTTAGTGAACACAATATCAGTCTTACCTCTAGTACTGAAACCTGCCCAAACTATGACAGATCCACCCCCTTGAACTCGCTTTGAAAAATGCGTAGCATCCTGTCTCAAATCATGCCAATACTTTCTTAAACCATCAGGTCCATCTAGGTTAAATTTCTTTTCATCCATGAACACTATTTTTCGCCACAAGTTGGGTTTTAAAACATTAGATGTTGCAAAGTTCAATCTTGCGGCAATAGGACGTTTTTCAAGTCTGGGTTTACTTTTGAATTTTGCATATTTGATGTTTTCCGTATTACTCAGAATATTTCTAACTGTTCTAACCGCAACTGGAAGCTTAAGTGTCAATTTTATTGCTGCAGAATGTGCATTGTCTTTAACAGACATCCTTATAACACTTCTTTTCATTCTGGTTGACAGTTTTGATGGCCTTCCTCCTCTATTTTTTGTACCCTATCTGCATGGATCTGAGAGAAAATGATGAACCACAGTTTTAGACCTCTTGATTTTGCTAGCAATTTGCCTTTCACTCATTCCGCTTCCGCGAAATGCTAAGATTTTCCCTTTTTCAATTTCAGTCAGTAATTTTCCGCTACCCATAGTTTCAGTTGCTTCAACACTCAAAGAATTGATTAGAAAGTGTTTCTTTTCAGTCTCACAACTGTCCCACACAAAATCGTGCAAAAGTTACGTCATCTCATTATGCAAACAATCACTCTTTAAAACTGGTCTCAAAGTTTTTTCCATTTCATTACATTACACATTTTTCCTTTATAGCTACAATAAACATATTTTAAATTCTAAAATCATCTTTTTTATTTATTACATTTTATATATAAGTGTAAATGTAAATTACAAAAAAAAATTTGCATTTTTGAATGCAAAAAAAAAAAAGTTAAATGGTGGTTTCAAAGTATTTTCCACCACTGTATCACATGCTAGAAATCGATACACGACGAATAGAACTATACTCTGCTTTTTATAAAAAAATTCTCCAGATATTTAAATTAAACAGCTTGCAAATGACTTATTTCAGTTTATTTTATTCTACAATTCTGTGAAAATTTGTATGCATTTACTTATTTATAAGCAATGTTTGCTGACCAGCTGGTTCATCGTACATACCAATTGCGCTCAGTTTTAATGTCATCCTTTATCAAAAAAATCCTGATGATCATGATTTTTTTCTATTAATTTTTTTGATCAGTTAAATGCCCTGTAACCCATATTTGAAAGATAACGTAAGTTGCCATTCAGAGCAGAATTAGATGCGTATGAAACACACCTATGTTCAGTTTATATCTCTTTGCATTATTCATTGTCCATAATGTAAATCGTCCATGATTCAAACCTATTTAATTAAATAAGCTCATCTTTATTACAATTAAATTATAGTAAAGGATTAGGCATCTTAAGGTCTGAATCACAGGAAATGAATGCCTTAAGCATGAAACTGTTCTAGACATTAAAACTTTCATTTTAAAAGCTTCACACTTGTTTCATTCATTGTATGAACGAATTCCACGAGCCCAAATCCTATAGCATCACAATAACATTAACAACGTAATCGAGTAAATTATTTTCCAATCACACATTGACTTGCGTGCCAGTACAACTTCGCCTTTTTAACTTTCTTGTATGCGTGATATAGAAATCGTCAAAAAAATTCGAACTCGAGACTTTGAAGAATCTTAACGTTTTAAACTTCCCTGAGTTTGAGAAACATATTTTTGGAAAGTGTCTGTTTGTCTGTGACGAAGATAACACCAAAACGCTTTGATCTAGATAGATGAAATTTGGTATATGGTCATTAAACGAATTTTGTAGATTTCTGTCAAATTTTCAACAAAATACTGTTAGAGGAACTCTAACTGGCGGGTGCTAGAATATAATTTGCATGAATACTCGAATGTAAGTTAACACGATAACTACAAAACGAAGAAAGCTAGATGAATGAAATTCGGTGCGCACATTCAATAACTATACTGTTGATGCTTGTCAAATATTGAGCTGAATCCAACAATGAAATGGACGTTTATCTGTCTATACTTTCAAAAGATTAAACGTAATATGTTAAAATGCAATGATTTAAGATATCAAATTCGAATTTCGGATACTATTAACAACATGTCAGGGATTCATCAGCAAATAACTAGTCAAAGATGACACGACAGATTCAGTAAAAATACTAAAGTCACGACAGAGGTTAATATTTCGTGATTATCTTTCACCAATGCCACCGAAGGCGCTGTCTAGGATAACACAGAGTATAAGCGAGAAGATTTTGGGATGAACACTGCGGCTAGTTTTGATACAGTGCCACTGATTTACACGAGAAGGAATATGATAATTGACTAATAATAACAAGCATAATCTACTAATAATCAAGTGACGTAACTTAAATTAATTTCAATAACAAAGAGTGAGTTGGGTGATAAAAACCTAACGAATTGGACTAACCAAATTTCAATATTATTCTAATATCTTAAAATTAATACAATTTGCGCAAAATTTAATTGACGATTAACGTGACATATTTTCAATCGAATATCTGCTTATCCTCCCTTCCACCACCAAGAATCTCGGTAACTGCGTACTCGCAAGTTTACTTATATTAACGTCCCGTTTTCAAGCAACACCAGGGTTGGACCTCGTGATTTTGAACCGCGGTCAGACGACGAGAACGACACATGAGATGGCATCCACCACCTCTCCAAACTTCCACACCACACCAGAGGATGGACGTTTGATCCCGACAGACTTGTAAGCACCAGACCCGCTTACACGACGGTTCATCGGTGGAATCGGGTTTTGAGGCTGAAACCCTCCGGCTCCGATACCGAGACCTTACCACCAGAGCACCGCCGCCCGCCTATTCGAAAATCCGCCTTTGTTTACATATGCTTGATTCTTACGAAACAGTGATGTTGATAGACATGAGACGAAGCGAGCATTATAGGTTAAAGAAGTTTGTAATTAAATTACACAGTTTTAGTGTGAAACAACCAATATCCTTTGTCCAAGTTATTTCGCTTTAGGACTAAATTTTATCCGGAGCTACGAGAATTAAACTCTAATGAATAATAGAATCCTGAATAGGATCCTAACGCAATTTCATGCAATGATGCAATTTTTTATCGTATATTTCAGCGAAACGACAACTTGAAAACAAGATGAGGAAAATTCACATGAATTCGCTGAAAATGATTAAAAAGGAAATTAATACTTCAATTGGTATGAAGTTGTTTTACTTGATTTTAGAATATTAGTAAAACAATATCCACGAATCCCGTCTTGAATGCCTGTCGACCCCTGGCTCTGATTAATGGTTCTTGTGCCCCCATTCTATCTGAAAACATTGCGTACCTATAAGCCTTATCCTAAATGATATAATATTTGTTAGGCTATTTTCTATTCGTAATTTGCGTAGTTCGACATGCATGATGAAAAAATGATTCAAAACGCTCTACAAAGCAGCCGTCCTGGCCCAATTTATTGCACTTCATTACTTCTTCGGTGTTAGATTCTCAACAAGAACTTTTTTCTAAACTTTAATCACAATTTCAATTAATTCGTTTTCAATTTCTTTAACTTTTTCCCCTAAAAACTTTCGAGAATTTTAAAGTAATGTAAAAATTAACTTTTTGGAGAAATCAAATTTATTTCCGTAAGATCTTTTTCTCTAATATTTTTCAAAAAAATATCTTAAGCGTATTACAGAAAAAAATTTAAAAAATCAGATTTATTTTAGTTATTTATTTTACCCACTCAAGCACGTATGGATTATCGAGTTACGTTACTCGAGCTCTTTCTCTGTGCTAAACAGACAATAAAAATTAAACGGTAGAAAGTTGAGATTTTAAAAATTGTTCAATTTTGAATGACAAAAGCATTTCTATAATATAACCACCTCCCATTTTTGCAAGATTTCATTATTTTTCTGTAACGTAGAAAAACAGCAAACAAACAAACCAGATTTCTTAATTTTCAGTTACTCATTTCTACTAAGGCCAAATTCAAAAAAATTCAGATCATAATTCAAAAATGGATTCTGCCAATGTCGATTAGATATATTATTAAAAAATGAATTCAAACAAGTTTAAACAAATGAATATTTTCTAATTCACAGCGCTTCATTTTAAGGTTATACAATACAAAAACACACTCGTATAGCAATTTATGCTAGGAGTACACTGCGCAGCTTTATAATCTTATTTTTATTCAGAAGTTTTTTAGAACTTTTAAATTAGTGGTTATCCGGAACGATAGGTTTAGATGGCTCGGCCATCTCTGGAGAAGCCCTGAAAACAGCGCCCTCAAAATATCCACTTTTAAAAATCCTGTGGGATCCCGGGCCAAAGGAAGATCTCCAACTAGATGGCTGGATCATGTGGGAAAAGATCCGAGTGTTCTGAGGATAAAGAACTGGAAGGGAGTTGCAGGAGGGGGGGGGGTAGAAAGCGCTGAGAAGTGGGCGTGGTTGAGGCAGCCAAGGTCTGCAAGGGGCTGTTGTGCTCATGAAGAAAAAGAAGAAATTTTTTATGTAGAATTGGATTTTTTGGCATTTTGCCCAAAAGTGAGTAAGGTAGTACTAATTTTTAAATAAAATTAGAGACATTAAATTGTCTTAACACCTTTAATAACGTACTGTAATAACCAGCTAATATTAAAATTCATAATCTAATAAAAAAACAAGATAACATTAACCTGCATTTATAAATTCTATAACTAAGTAAATGCGGTTGTTAAGAGAAAATTTAATATTTTATAATTAATAGCATTCGTTACAAGTTAATTTGGCAGTTAACCGCAAAATATTTTTTTAATCGACCCTGTCAGTTAGTTACACTCAGAAGTTCGGCAGCTTTCCTGTATGTATGCGCAATGGGTCATCCACAAAAACCAGTCTTCAATCCGCTCTCCAAACTAAACAAGAAACCGAAACGAAGAGTGTAGTGGAACGTGGTAAAACTATTTTGGTGTTTTTATCTAGTAATAAGGTTTCTGAACCGTAAGATCAAAAAAAAAAAATGGCAGATATATAAAAAACTTTTAATGCGGAAGTTACCATGCAATGAGGTAATTTTTGTCTTGATTAAATAATCTTCATAATCTTCTTTCTTTTAACTCTTCAATAACTGAAGAGTTAAAAGAAAGCGAACATCTTGAGTTCCCACCCCCCTTCCCAATTGACTTCTCCTTTAAGCTGGAAGACCCATCTCTGAATTCGCATGAGATTTCCACACCTATTGTTAATATTCATATTAATCAAGAAGTGTTTTTTCTTTGTCGCTCTTTCTCTAAAAACTCCGACAGGAGAAGATATTTCGGAAGTTGTTCTATGAAAATTACAGCTAAAAGATCTTCTTAAATGGAACCAATCTAAAAGTAAATTCTGAGGGGGGGGGGGGGAATGCCACCCGATCCTTTCATATTTAACTAAAATGAATAGAATATTAAAATGGATATGTTCATTTTTCACAGAAAGCTTTTCCAGTATTTGGACTAAAATCAAGGGAAGAAGGCATATGCCGGTACGAAGGTACAAGTCTGGTAGACCTACTTCTCAGCAACCTCTCCTCTCTGCATTTCTTACAAAAAAAGATATTGTTGCAGTATAGTATCTAATTTTCTGAAGCACTTTTAATAATCATAAGTAAAAAATGAAACACGGAAATTCTGAAGCAAATTGTTGTGTTCGCCCTATACTTTATTGAAAGACTCGGCAACATGCCTTTACCTTTACTTTTAACACCTTTACTATCATATTTTGTAGTGATAAGAAATCCAGAAGCATTTTCAGACTTTTGAATATTTAACGATTATGTCTGAAACTTGATAAATATCTATAATCACGATCTCGAGGTGACAATATTAGATTTCAACTATTTAGCTAGATTGTTAATTATCGTTCCTGCTTACCCACAATTATATTGACCAAAATAAAAGACGGAATATCACAAAATTCTAACGCGAGTAAACGATTGAATGGTTTGTCGGAAAAAAAAAAAAAAAAAAAGCAACTCCATTCTGTGAGCGAAATAAATTACTCATAAAACTCAGAATTATTATAAACAAAAGGAAAACTGCTGTATCCAAACATTAAATGAGAATTGAAGGGCTTGCTGCAAAACGGATGTAGCTCCAACATAGGGGAATTTCGAATTACAGGTACTATTATGTGGTAAAATAAAAACTAGTTCGTTTGGTGCCAGAAAGATGCAACTTCAATCGTTAGTTCTCGCATTATCCAAGCGATGGAGCTGTTTGTCTCATTAGTTTGTTGCAATATGGAAGTACCTCTACAGCTATTTTCCCCCACCGATCGTGCCTTCGGAAACACTGAAAAATGTACAAGGAAAGTATAAAGAGTTTTTCTACCGTGTAAGTATACTGGTATCATAGAGAAGACAAGTGAAAAAAGTTACTAAAGTTACCTAAGGAATGATTTTCAACTTTGTTGACCTATTAAAAGGTTTTTTCCAGAAAACTTCTTACTCATTTCTAATGATAACAAAAGTATTTTATAACGAAGTATAGAGTTTTTACTTATGAAAAATCCCCAATTAATAAAGGAAACATTATGTAAAGAGAGTGTTGGACTCCTCTGTAACAAGGCAGTAAGAATATTGTTACAAACCTGCAATTCGGCTTCCCAGCATAGTTTGTTCCATCAACAGAAAGAAAGTTTTACAGTCATCTGAATGGGACAGAGTCCAGGTAGCGCGTCGGAGGTCCCAGAGCTTGGCGACAAACTTGGCAACCAATTTGGCGACTTTGGCGCCAAAATAGATTATACCCGAAACTACGAGAATTTTCCCGATCCGTCCAGTAGGACCCGAGATACACCACGAACGTTCCTGATTGGTTGAGAGGCTTCTAGCCCCTCCTCCTGAAACCTATAAAAGGGTCCACAGCTGCCAGAGAAGTCAAGTGCGAAGACGGAGCGGAGGAGTCGTAAGCAACAGAGCGGAGTAGGCGGAAACGACGGTGAGCAGCAACGGAGCCAAGCTCGTGCTGAACTGAGCTGTGCGCTACTGTCTGCAGTAGATTCTGGTTGTATGCTGCTATTGTGTGCTACACGTCTCGGCTGAAGATAGTCGTCTCTGTGTTGTATACAGCTGTCGTTTTTGTGCTGTCCTGTGTGTCTTCGTGTAAATAAACGTTGTTGTTTTATTTTCTACTGCCGTCTGCTGATTGGGCGTTCTACACACCATATCACTTCCACTGTCCAGACGAACCCCGGGAAAATTTCGTAACAATATGTAACATCCAAAACATTACTCCATGAATGCTTAACAAGATTCAGCCATTGTATTCCCATTCCTTTCCACTTAAGAGCCCAAAATATAAGTATGTAATGGAAATAGCTCGCAAATACGTCCGACAAAATGATACGTAGATCTACAACCCGACGTCACAGAGAGGGATTGTGATGATTAATAGGAATACAATTTTTTGACCTTAAAGCCACGTTGTATACGTAAATATTTTGTTAGTTTACTTTAAATAAAATATTATAGCATATTGCATTTTTATTGAGAAATATTTTTCATAGAGGTAGACAGACTATAGTTGGTTGCAAGAAGGAGGTAGGTTCAATATTTCAACATGTGCCACGTCATCAGGAAAATATATTTTTGAGTGGAAATGCTGTCATTATACCCAAGAGCAATTAAAAAGATTGATGGAAAGGAAAGTCTTCACACAATCTGGAATTTAGAATTTGCAAACATTTTTTACGGTTTCCTGCGCACTTTAATAATTGGAACTACCTCCTTTTTACAGTAAACCCTTCAATTTCCATAAGATTCAAGGAGGTTCAGAAGAAGATGCACCTACTTTTGAAATTATGTTCATCTTTCGATTTAATAATTCAAAAACAAAACGAGTGAAAATTAATTAAATTTAATGTGTAGCATTTACATTAAAATCAGACTTCTATGAAATCTTTTTAAAAAAATCAACGGTCAATAAGGCAAACATCAGTTCATTCGCGTGTTCGTGAATGCGAGATAAGAAAATCTCACACAGCAATATATTATATATATATACATGCACACATATATAAAAGTTTTGTCAGCAGAAGTTCTGTATCCAATTTTGGACTAAATTTGTGAGCTGGTTGATCATCCATTCGGTCTGCACAATTATGTGCCTGTGAACAAGGCAGCTAAAAAACCGGAATGACTTATATAAAGTAAGATTTTATTGAAAGATTTATCTTAAATATTTAATTATCTGTATATTAATCTATATATAAATGTCTCGATTCCTCTTTTTTTTTTTCCTTCGATTTTATGCAGTGAATTAATGCGATTTTGGAATCTTATTTCTGTAATAATGTCTAGTGATAATTCCCAGTCAATTAATCCTTTGAATCTTAAACCATTTGAAGCTTTTCATTCTTGGACAGGTATCAAAATTGGAAGGAACAAAGCTCTCGATTGGTATCCTGGTATCATTAGTTCCATTTCAGTTATCGTATTCATATACAGACAGACTTCCCAGAGAAGAACTATCAAAAATTTTGGTACAGATCTAAATATTGAATATATACCAAATTTCATTCATCTAGATCATTGCGCTGCGCATTTGTAATGTTAACATGCAGGAGAACAACATCAAAAATATGCTCCTCACACTCACGCAAACTTAAAACGTAGAAATTCAAAATGTCGCGGCAAAACTTTTTAACGATAATAAATAAATTTTCTTTTCATGCTTCATAAGTAAAAATTTATGTAAATGAAACTCAAATACTAATTTTTTTTTCCCTCGAACAAGTCCAAACTACTGATTTTTAATATGGTTTTCCAACAAATGCTAGGAATACAAGAATGGTTTTCGGGACAGACAATTAATGAATTAGTTTTTAGTTAATAAAAATAAACTATTATTTGCTAAAGGATTCTAAAACTATCTGCGTTTTTGCGCATGCGTTAGGATGGGTTTAATTCGGCAAAATAGGGGTAAAAGGGAAGAGGAAAGGAGGGGATGTTTACATTTAACAATAAAAGGAATTCCGAAAATGCGCGCGCACATCCCTCCGCGTTTCACCCCTTAGTGAGATAGAACCATCGAAAAGTTGTCGTTTCAGAATACTGAAACGAACATTACGCATATGTTGTACCCACGCAGAACTGACCAAGAGAACAATATAGCGGCATCTATGCCAAGTTTAGGATTTCTAATTAAAGCAACGTCTTCTATTCCCTTCGTTCCACCGAAGAAAACAAAAATGGCTTTTCTTTTCTTTTTTTTTTTTTTTTTTTTTTTGTGAACTGTGTTGAGGTAGATGGGAACAGGTCCCAGATATACAAACATTTCTTTATAGATAAATGAGCTTTCTACTAAATCACCATAAAAACTATTATGTTGAACCCTAAAAATTGACGAATCGTTTGTAAGTGTCAGAATCCAGCACATGAGCGTTTCTTATTATACAGAAGAAAACTGATTTCTGCAATTTATACACCTTCTCTCGAGTGATTGAAGCAAAAATTTAACAAAAAATTTCATTTTCAAAAACGAAATCAAGTTCATTGTTCTAAGCTGTTGTGTTTCAGTAATCGCATTTACATGCAAGCAAATGTACATCGGTGACGGAAATGATTCTATAGGGTAGATGCTCAACTGCATTCTAGATTTTAACATCTAGAGCTTACGTTTTTTCATTTATCATATTCATTTGTTCTCAAAGAGATGGCAAACAAAGTACTGTAAATAAATTTCGTTTAAAATCTGAAAAAAATCTACAAATTTGGTATAAAGATCACTCACAGTTTGGGATTTTATTATTTGCCATTTTTGTTTTCATTTAATTATTTTATTTGTATTTTTTTCCTTTATATAGTTATTTATATAGTAAATATTAATTCATACTGAACATAGATGGCGCAGTATGCTCTAAACCATATGTATATTTGGAATGTGAGTGAAGATTATAAAAATTTCAACTAGAGAGTTGATCTGAAACTGGTGCGAGGAAGCACCGCTCGCTCTTTGTTAGCGATCATTTCTACATTTATATATATATATATATATATATATATATATATATATATATATATATATATTATGTGTTAACATCTATGCGTGTGATCATCATAATAAGAAAAAGACACGAACGCATCCTAACTTGATTTAAACACACATACCCAGCTACAATCACACACCAAATTCCATACTTATAGCTGAAAGATTTTTTGTGTTCATTGACAGATGTCATTCCAAAAATGTGTTTTTCGGACTCGGAGAGGTTTTAAATCCGGATATTCGTCAAAACCTTGAGGTCGAATCTTTTGACAGTTACCGTAATTCTTCGTAAATTCTTTATACGCGAAAGCGAAAAAGTAATTTATCATAATTTTAACACTGACAAAAAACACGCGACTGCACGGTTTGACGTCATAATGAAACTGGAAAATAAAGAAAATGTTATAAATCTTGATTGTTGAAATAAAAGCATTTTTACAGATGGAATCAAAAATATAAAAAATTGACTCAATTAAGCATTGATTCAGTTTTATTAAGAGTCAATTAAACTATGCGAAAAATGAAATTAGAGTAATTAAAAAAAAGATATTTTGTAAATTTTTAAAAAATTCAAATAATTTTTATAAAATATTTTCAGAAGATACAATTACAATATAAATCTTAATCTTTATACACTAAACATTCAACATTGGCCTGCCTATTATTATAGCCAAGTTTTATTAAAATAGGATAAAAACTTTAGATTTGCATTTAGAAAAACATTCAAAAACATTTATATACATAGATTTTTTAAATATCTCCTTTCGAGTGTATGTAAAACTGTGAAATTTAAACGAAGAATAGGTTTAACTACAGATCCTACAGTATCCATTTAATAATTCATCATCCAAATGATTGAGAATTTTCAAAAATTTGTTACACTTCATTTTTGCCAGACGGTAAGAAAAAAGAAAAGAATCTGATAGAAAAAAATGCAAACTCTTCGAAATTCGAACTAAAAACGATGACAAACATTAAGAGCAATAATTCTGGTTCTTTCAATATACATAAAAAGCAAAAATTATAAGCATTTGCAGTCAAGAAATTGTATTTTGTCGATTTCTTAGAACTGAAACCACGAAAAATATTTAAACAATTCCATCAAGTCAGATTTACCTGTAAAATTCATGCTTTTAGTTTAAGTAAGAACATATATATTTTTTTCTTTTTAATCTGAAATATGGTATTCTATTCTCGGTTCAAAAAATATATATTCAATAATGATTTCATATTTTTCAAAATGATAATCAAGAGCAAGAAAAACCTTTCGTTTTTGTATTCCAATGACGTACAGTGTAAGGAAAACAATACTATTGATTGACATTTTAGTATTAGAATAACTATCAAATAGAAAAGAACATGTTTTAATCAAACATTAGTTCGGCGAAACATTGAATGCCTCAAAAATACCTGTTTTAAGCCCTCTTTAATTGACATTTGGAGTGATTCTGAGGACGAAGACAAATTACTTCCCCAGAACGAACCCAGCTCTGATTTTTCTGCTGACGAGAAACCAAATCATTTTGTCAGAACGATCTTTATATTCTAGCTAAAGATCTGAGCTTTTCTAAATTTAAATTACTCACCGAAACACTCACCAAAGTTCACACGATAGATTCAGTAAAAATGCTAAATCCAAACCAAAGGCTAATAATAATTTAATTACTATTGTACGCCAATGCCATGCAAGGTGTTCTTTTGATTAACGCCTTCATTATTTCTCACTTGTTCAAAGGTTAATTAAATAAGAATTATCAGAGACACCCCTCATCGTAGGTTCGTTTAAAAAAAAGCGTCAAAGCAATCTTGCAGCATAATGGTAATACTTTAGGACACTCGATGCAAGTGGGTATCGAGTATAATGATTAGTATACGACTCTTCAGCCAATTAACTATCGTTGGATGTTTTGTGGAAACGTCAAAATACTTATGTTATAGGGTCAGCAGGCAGGTTACACAAAATATATACATGCGAGAAAGGCAAATATTTTTATTGGTCTAAAACTGACAATGACAACCATTTCAAAGTGTCTTAACACCTGGCAAAAAAAAAAAAAAAAAAACTAATTACAGCCTGAAAAAATTTTATTACCACCTCTTTATTAAAAGTTAGGACTCATTAAGCTGTTTACAAAATCACTGTCTAAAGATGGGATAGCTTCAAATATCTGTACTCAAAGTTACAAATCTGACGAAGCCATATTGAAAGAGGGCATTTTTATAGATCGGACAGAGAAACACTTATCCGATTCCCTCTTTTCAGGAACAATGGAAGACAAAGAAACGTGAAACTTGCAGATGAGGAATGCAGTGGACAGATTTTTGAGGTTTCTCTGTACACCATCTCTGCAAAATTACTTTATCACAAACAAAGCAAATTACAAACATTGTACAGTTGCCAACAAAAATAATCGGATGCATCTACAACTATACTATTTATTATCGCATTTTCGCAAAATTGGTATAGTTGAAAACAGACATCTTAGTTCAGGCATTTTAACTAATTATGCAATTTTTTCCATTACACCTGCCAATGTTTTTCATTCAATCAATTGCTTGTCATGAAATTAGCCTTCAATTTTCTTTCCCCCCGAGCTTCTGGTGAAAAAAAGATTTGAAAAATGGCCCGTTCAATCTATCAATGCTTATAATAAAGCTTAATGTTGGAGCTCTACAGACCAGACTGTTTTGACCTGCAGCAGAGGTAAAAAAATTTAGGAGCACAAGACTAGAAAAATAGGAGCAAACAAGAAAAAATAGGAGCAAATCTACGATACCAAATTTTTACTAGTTATTCCCATGTACTCCCTTATTTTCACAGTTTTGACATAGATTTCTTTAAAGCAATGAAACTCAAAGAATGTTTAAATAAACAACAGCAATAAACAAATTAAAATTATTTTATATATGAAGTACACACATAGATAACTTTACTTCTTAAATATAAAAACTGGTTCTTTAGCTGTAAATTTTCTTACTATGTATTATTTAAGAAGTTTACTGTAGTTAATAAATTTCTAAACATTTCAATTTTGATTGATATTACAAAGACTTACCTTTTTATTGAGATTTCCAAATCATGCTAAAAATATTTTAATAGAAATATTTACATTTTTTTTTTTTCCCTGAAGGAAAAGGTGAAAATTTTTCTTAAGAAATTTTTAGATTCATAAAAAAGATCAGCTTCATTAAAAATAAGTATAAACACAAAATAAAGAAAACTGAATATTCCAATATTTATTTATTTAATGCAACAGTAGTAGCAGATTTTGCTTTTTTAAAAAAATCTTTATCATATTTTTGAGAATAGCAAACATTTGAAATCTGAGATTTAGCAATTAAAATTGACTATAATGTCGAAATGTTCATCGAGCTTCTAAAATCTGTTTTGTTTCTACGAACAAGACTGAATATGCGTTCGCAGGAAGCATTGCTATGTGGGAATGTCAATATCCCTAGCATACATTGTCCTAATCTGCTGTATAATAACTGATTAAGTGGTTCAGTTTGGTTAGGATTTCGTTCGCGGGGAAAGTTTGGAGGATCTTCACGTCCGCGTCGTGGCAGAGAAGTGATATGTCTCCGGATTGAGAGCGCGCCCGTGTTTTAAGCGCAAGTCTTGCGACTGACGAAAAGCAAACCGCATTCAGTATCGGAAACGATAATTTTTCAAAACCGAAAGAAGTATTTTTTTTAATTGCATTTGGCAAGAAGATTATTCAAATTACATAGGGAGAGTGGGAAATACAAAAATAAAACCATCAAACTTTAAAAAATCGGAGTTTTCTGATAATTTTCGGATTACCGGAGTAAACTGATAAAAATCGGAGAAACTCCGATTAAATCGGAGTACTTGGCATGTTTGCCTACAGTTCACATATATACATTGGAAGTCGAAAACGTACACTTCGGGGCTATTTTTTTTATTTTTAATTCGAATTTGATTACTTGTAAATTAAGCAAAATTTCGGTGTTTTTTCAAGATAATTCCAAAAATATTATTCCCACAAAAACGATTTTTACATCAAGTTCAAAAAATTATCTTTTTAATATAAATTAAGTTTTTTATTGTTAATGAATTTTTTTCAAAAAATTTTAACCATATTTTTCAACAATTTCGCGCAAAATAAAATGTAATTTTCTCGGGCACGAGCATCTTAATCTGCATCTGAAAAAATTAGCTTTTATCAACGTATTGCCATCCCATTGAAAAAAGTTCAAATTTAAAAAAAATAATAAGTTTACATCTTTCTTGGTTTAATTTTCAGTAATACTATTTTCAATAGGCGTCTGTATAAAATGGATAAAATATGAAATGTGATATTTTCTAGAAAAAATGAATGGGTGAAAGTTTTTTGCAACGTTTTAAAATGGCTATATTATCAATTAAGTATTTCAGTTTTATTTAAGGTATACATAGCTTAATATGTACAAGATATGTACTCTAATCAGGGCCCAACAGCTAATTTTTAAACATTTAGTAATAGACTTGCATCTACTAACAAAAAGGTTTAAATGAAATTTTATGCAATCTGATTTAATAAATGTTCTAATGAATTACAAATTTTAAATTTTTTACAGATTCCTTGCTCTGGGTGTCATATTAAATAAAATATTCTAAAGATAGTAATATTTTAAATAATAAGTTTACTTTTATCAATTAAAACTGATTGAATTATGAAAATTTGAATGCCTCAATTTATTTCTATGAAAACATGCGATTCTAGACCTCTCCATCGACAGTAATTAAGAAAATAACTAATCAGCGCTTTCACTTTCCTTGAGGCTGATTGTCTGAAATAATCAGATTATTTATTGTCCTAAAATAATCATATGCAAAGCTTTAAAACTCGGTAAGGTTTGCTTGCAGAAGTTAAAAATTTTAGATTCTCAAGATAATTCTAATGATTATGATTTATAGGACTTTATAAAATTTAAACTTCATAATTGTTTTCAAAAGAATATTTATTGATTGAAATAAAATATTATTTACCACATTTAAATCCTTTTGAAAGTAAAATTGAATTTTATGATGAATTTGTCATTTTTATAGAATAATTCTTTGATATATTGCATAAATCATGAAAAAATATATATTGTGTAGATTACAATGCCGATATAATTACAATGCTGAAGAAATCGATTTTCTGTAGCTATATTAAATATATATGTTTTGATCCAGGAGAATGGTTTTCTTAATTAAATTTTATCTATTCAATTTCAAATAATTTAAATCCTACGGCAACTGACAATAAATTAGAGAGATATATAATACAATGATCAAAAGATCGCGAGGCTTCTATAATAATACGAGTTATGGGACTATTGAAATTTGAAGCATAAAAATACTTTGCTAAAGAATCTATTAAGAGACCAAGGTACATAAATATTTAATTGAAATTCTTAGAATGCATTACTAAAGTCGTCAAAGAAGACTAGTGTTAAATAAAATAAATGAACTTTTGGCGATATTTAAGAAACTATAACATATTCCTCGAATTTTATCGTTCATTTAGAGACCTTAATTTTACTAAACGAAAGGATTCAATAAATTGAATGAATTAAATATTATATACATTACAAATTTTTAAACACGGTCGTGATAAAAAAAAATGGAAATGGCATTTACAAAATGGAAATAACTCGAAGCTGTTGGTATTCCTGCCGATAGAAATGACTCGAAGGGACAGGCTTATTCCAGACAAAAAAAGCTGATAAATTAATCTCCCACTAACGATTTATGGAATTCTGCTGATAATTGAGTTATTGGATTCTGACAAATGGAACTTCCAATGTTAAATGAGTCTTATGAACTTCCGGCGATATTTTGGGAACTAATATATGTATTTCTCAAAAATTGTTTTCACTCATTAAGCGATAACGATCAGATTTCATAAATTAAAATACAAATTTAATACTTTTTTTATAATTTTTTTATATATGAATGTTGTAAAAAAGAGAATTGAAACATAGTAAAACCGTTGCATGGGGAAACAGCCGAGAGCTAAAAGATCGGAATTCAAAAAAATGCGTACACACCCCAAATAGTTTTCGGAACATTCACAAAAATTGTAAAATCCCCACAGGTTATTTGCAATGGTCCCTTTGGGGTGGGTGTAAATTTTATTTGTATTAATTCATTTGCTTCTCATGAACCACGAACTTCAAACAGCCATTATAATATCGCTGCTGGCCAAATATTAAATTTATTTTCAGATCAGACAACTTTAAATTCGTATGAATTTTGCTTTCTACTTAAAAGAATATTTTTTTTTTCTCCTCTCAAACTATGTAAAATTTCATTTCAGGACGACTGACAGTAGGAATGTATAATCATCTATTGCTAATTTGTACCGAAATCTGTATCATTTATTAATCAATAAGGTAATTAATATTAAAATAAAAGAAATTAATTTGCACCTATTATTTTCATATTCAATGACTTAACGTTGAGCACTAATTCATACATTTCTTCGATTAGATAGAGGATATTTTTAGAATATTCACTCAGAATCATTACTTATTCATTTCTTTGCAGCTGAATTTGCGTAAAAAACAACACCATTTTGAGCCTCTAGTTCGAAATAATAATAGTGTGCGAAATATAATATTGTGCCAGGCTCGATTCGTTTGTATTTGCTCGTCTTGATTGCATTGGCCATTGCGTAACAGAAAGAATGTCCGTCACTCTCCCATATAGAGTTGCTTTAAGAATAACAAATGACTCCCCTCCCCCTTTTGTTCGAATGAGTATTATTCGCACGCCTCACCACGCAGGGCATATCGGCAAACATATATTAACATGTTTAAAAAATATCTGATCCATCAAAAATTTGCAGCCAACTCACGATTCTAAATTTCCCGGGGTTTTTTTTTTCCCTTGTATGCTACAAAAATGTGTTTCTCCCAAGCTCCTTCGTTTAGAGAAGACAATCCAGTATACTTTTAAATCCTCATCTCTTCGACGGATCGAATCTAAAATTCGACACAAGAACTATTTAGGTGTCAGAACTCCAAACTGAATGTCACATTTCTAGCCTGTTGCGTTAACGAGTTATCACATTTCAGTACTTAGGCATAGACAAAGTGATAAGCACTATTTTTAAATAGAACTGGAATTTCAAATTTAATACACACACGTCTGATGATTCAACCAGTAAAAAATTTCATCCATGTAGTTTTTTTACAAATTATATATGCAATTTAAGTGACAAACTAGACTTCTTTTAAATTATATTAAGCAAAACTTTGAGTTAGCGGGCTAGCTGAGAGCAGTATGACATTTCAAATATTCTTTTTTCGGGCTCAGAATGTTCCCAAATGTGAAGATTCGCTGAAATTATTTAAGCACAACAGCTCTCTGCTTAGTATGGTTCGCACCAGAAAAATTTTTAAATAGCATTGATAGAACGAGACTGTTAAAAGCGTGCAAAGGATTTTAAAATGCTGTTCATTTATGCTTACAAGATACACGTAGACATATGCATCCATTCAAATTTATTGTATATCGAGCAGTTGCTGTTCGTGGAGATGAAAACAATTCTTTTGAAAATTGAGATTGTTTAACTTTTCTAACGATGCATATTGTTCTTTTGAAACTGTTTATCTTGGTCCAAAATGTTAATTTTTAAATCGTTAAAGACGAACATATAATAGGGGGCGGGGGTGGAATGGAGCTTCTAAATAATGTGATTATATTTCATGTTTGAATATAGCAGAACATTACGAAATCTGAAGTTTTAGAACAATCCCCAATCCTTTTAACACGCTAACATTCCATTTTTCCGAGAGGGAAATGGATCGAGTTACGAAAGTTTGAATATTGAACTATTTTTGCATCAAAACATTCAATTACACCCAACATTACGAATCTAGCTTAGTAAATTTTACGAAATGAAAACTTCTGCTGATTTCCTTTCGTGTTACAGTAATAAATCTCGTCGGCTGCATTATCCTTCATTACATGTATTATTACTGGAGATACATGGAAAGATTTAAAATGTATGTCAAATTCATTTAAAAGAAGGTAATGATATTCATAAAAATTCTGGATATCCTATAAATATTAGTATAATAATGGTTTACATACAAAGCGTTAATTATTTCAAAATCGCAGTCGCGCGCGCGTGTGTGCGTGTGTTGGCGCTCTACAGGCCAGACCGTTCGTCTTACAGCTGCTACCAAATTTGGCACGTGTACACCTAGGAGGTTGGGAATGTACACCACCGAGCGATTTTTTAAAATTTTTAATTTGAATTTTAATTAGTAAAAATTAGACGAAATTTCGTCTTTTTTACGTGTAACTTCCGAAATTATGACAGCACAAATTTGATCAAATTACATCAAATTGAAGTTCAAAAAATAACCTTCTCAATGATGCTAATGTTTTAACAAACGAATTAAATTTCTATTTTAATGAATTTTTAAAAAAAATAATTATATTTTTTAATAATTTATTTCGCGCAAAATAAAAATAAAATTTATGCTGCACAAGCACGTTAATGGGAAAAAATTAATTTTTATCAACGTGTTGCCCATCCTAGTGACAAAAGTTCAAACTAAAAAAATAAGTTATAAAATAAGTAAATAACATATAAAAGTAATTTTCAGAACGTGTCTGTATGAAATGAAATAAATATGAAACACGATATTTTTAAACGCAAGCGCATGGACTTGACAATACGAATATTATTATCTTATACAATACATATATTATTACGTATATTAGTATCTTTTACAATACGTATATTATTAATTCAATTTAACAGTTTTATTTAAGGCAAATATGGTTTATTATGTACAAGATATCTATTCTAATAGGATAAACTTTCAGTAATAAACTTAGTCTGTTAAGAAAGTGATCTAATTAAAATAATTATATTTTATATAAATTGAATCTGTTAAGAATGTGATCTAATTAAAATAATCATATTTTATATAAATTGAGTCAATAAATGCTGATGGATAACGCCTTTTAAATTTTTACATATATCCTCTGCCTTGTGAATCATATTTAACAAAATATTCTTAAGACGCAAATAAAGAGCCTTGCACCCCAATCAACTAAATCGATCACTACAACTGACCGATTTATGACAATTTCAATATCACCATACTTTAAAAACGGGTGACTTTAGATCACTTCATCGACCGTCTCAAAGAAGCCAATCATCTCCCAGAGTTTCTCAAGAGTGATTGGTCTAGATTATGAAAATGTTGATTCTTCTAATATTTTAATAATCAAAACTTAATTAATCGGTCAGATTTGAAAGCAGAAGACAGAGGAGTTTATTTAAAAGTTAGAGTGTCAAGAGTATTTTACTCTAAATGACTCTCAACGACAAAAAGGACTGTCTGAAATTTAAACTTCATAATTAATTGAAGTATATTTATAAGTAAAATAAAATATTATTGACAGCATTTATATTCCTTTAAAAATAAAATTAAAAACTGAATGTTTCATTGAATCATTTTGTTTTGAATTTTTGTTTAAAAATACTTTGAGATATAAATTATGAAAATCATTCTGCAGTGCACATAAGACTTCAATGCCGAAGACTACTTTCAGTTCTCGTAAATTTTTTTTTTTAAGACGTGCTCGGATTGACTAAAATGCATTTTTATATTAACTGCAGTTTCATCATTTCCACTTGAAAATTGAATTTTACGGACGCCTATAGAAAATTAGAGAGAGATGCGTAATACAACTAACAGAACGTATTAAGGTCTACATAATAGTAGTATTAGTGAATTATACGACTATTAAACTTTGAAGCTTAAGAATATTTTGCCGAAATATATATTATGAAAACAAGTTACATAAAATATTTAATCGAACATTTTAGCGAATATTAATACTGGCGAACTGGCTGGTCGCCAAATGTGGCCAAAAAGTAACCAAGCTTAAAATATTTTAATGAATTTGTTTTAAAATGCGTTCAGCGTATTTGTACATTCCATTGTATCTGGAAAACTTTATTATATTTAATACAAATGAAATCTATTCTTAAATCGGTCTCTCCTCCTTTTGAAATGAACTACAAGAGATTTTAGCAATTTATATATAAAAAAACTTTTGATAAGTTTATTCTCAAAAATTTGAAGATACCCTTCAGAAATGAAGAAAGAACGTAATATTTATTTGAAATTTTCGGTAACTTAAAAATTAAATCATGACCAAAAAAAAACCCATCGGGGACTTCCATATGAACATTACTTACCTTCAAAAGGGAAAACTTTAGCGTATTTGCTGAATTTCAATGTTATAGTACAAAAGGAAATTGAAATACACATATAATACATAGAAAATTTGAAATATACATGTGCAAATACAAATTTTTAACGTAGTCACCGAACTGCACATGTGTAAGCATAAGGAATTCTCCCTCTAATCAATGTCACGATCCTACCTGTGTGACTCCAACGTTCTTCTTTCATTGAAGGGACTACCTCGAGGCGACATTCTTCGGAAATGGGCACGATGATCGCGCATTGTTGGCCAGGCAAGGATTCGTCTTTCTGCGACGCTGTTTACCGGATGGGAAGGGAAGAAAATTTGATATTACGCATAGAAAGAAAAAATATATGCAATATCTTTAATAGTTGCGATTTTTCGAGACAAAAAGCTTGCTTTAGTGATCGACATTTATATAAAAATGCTTAACACCCATTAGCAATGTAGCCAAAATGAGGCAAGATACAGAAGCATATTCAAGGCGAGGCACATTAAGGCCCATTCCGACGGCCCGTGCGCATCTTCAGACAGACTCAATTTGCCTTCTTTCTCCTTTCTTGTGGTTTTCCCGGGTTCTTTGTTGTATGTTCATTTTACCGACAATAAGCGGGAAGCTCCCGACCGACGTCTACAGGCGAAGGTAGTCCTACAATGAGTCATGTGGCAGATTTACGACCCTATATGGAAATGCATCAGGCCGTCGGAATGGCTCTAGATGTTCACCTAGACATCATGCAACGTTTCGTCACATCCCCCCTCCGTATGTTAGCATTAGGAAATAGAAGGGTTGGGGGTGGGCATTTGGTTTCATTCGCCTCTGTGGAATTAACTTCATGGAAGTCGGTGCTTTTAACCACTTACGGAGAGAAGAAATGCGCGTGCCAAAAGACTCCACTGTAACTCGCAAAGTATCCGATACATTTATAGAACTCGGGGGAAAAAATTCTGAATAAATAAATTTTAGGCCCAAGACTGTGCTCCGGCAAACAATCTCAGTCGAAGGGAGGCAAGCATGATTTTAACTTTTGAGAAAATTAATTGCCTGCTGACGTGTGCAGCATGCTGTTGACGAATGTTTGACAAAATAGTATCTTGACGTGCATGGCATATCTATCCACCCCAAGTGGTTAAGTTGTGAAATTTTTTATTTATTTATTTATTTATTCGTTCCTTCAGTTTTATCGCAAAAGACTTCCATGAGGATTAGCCACGCTGCTAATGGGTCTATGTTTGAAATTATACTTATCCGGGGGGGGGGCTGATAGAAGTTCAAGAGCTCTATTGCTCAAGGCAATATCGGTAAAGCCAACGAGTTTAAATATACTAACTTATTGCTATTATTTTGTCTAAGCTTTTGTCAATGTCTTTATTAAGCCCAAAAATATCATTTCTTGCACCCGTTCAGTGGTATTCCTGTCTATTTAAAAATGGCTTTGACCACAAATTATCGAAACCAACTGTGATTAGAAATAGACGAATTCAATGACGGTGGATCAGTTTACTGAAAATTGCTTCTTTGAGTATAAAGTGGTATATCAAAATTTTCGAAACTCCAAAAGTATTGAACAAACGATATAAGAAACATCGTCGAAAGCTCATTTCTTTCAGTTGTCGCTTCCACTTCCTAATGATTCGAATAAAATAGCAGTCATACCAATGTCAAAAAGAATGGTGACAAGAAAAGATTCTATACAATCAATACATGGTGCTTGATATTCTATAAACATTAACTGTATTGAAATGTACCCGGACATTTCCTGAAAATTGGATAAGTTGGATAATAATTGAATTTTACTGATGTTAATTTGATCCCAAGACAATAAACAAAGAAACCAGGGAAAGATTTTTCTTTCGTAAACCAAATTTTGTGAAAAACGCCTTTTTTCCCACGAAGATTTCATTTTATTTTCACAGTTAGAAGAATAATTCTGAATAAATATGAAAGATTAATCATTTTAGCAAAAGAAATGCTGCATCATGTTAATAAAGAAACAGATAAAACTCTTCAGAATTTTTTTCACATTTCCAACGTTTACCGTACTTTCTTTGTTTTACAAAAAGGAGACACTAACATTTCCTTTGTAACATTAGAAACCTTAATTGGATCCTTAAACTTTTTTTTAGTATGTAAAGTAGCATTTCTGGTTGACTTTCAAACGAGCTTATTTCTGGACACAGGAATTTGAAAACTCAATGCTAATTATGAAGCTTTTTTTTTGTATTATATAGAAGCATTTACATTTTAATTTTGAAATGAGACAGAATTTCATCTCTTTCTACTGGTAAAAGTGCCTGGCATATAACAATTAAACCAACCAAATATATTTTCGGAAATATCTAGAAAAGAAATGAAACGAAATACTGCTTTCATTCGGATTTCAGGGGTAAACTAGAGATTATTCGACAACATTTAGATTGATTAGGCAGAAAATTATACTTATTCAATCCGCCATACAAGGTGAGTTTTGAAAATATCGCCAGAAAACTGAACAAATTTTGGCGAGTTCCTATACATGGTAACGGACTAGCTCTAATTCTTAAATAATGTTGCTTATTTCTAGAGTTTCAGTTAAATTAACTATAGTAGAAAAAGAATAACTTTATTAGTCTTATCGATTCCATATAAAATTGCCAAAAAAATATTTGAATCCAAGCTAACATTTTCAGATTCGTTTGAATTTGAACTATTTTTATTAGATTGATAGGAATAGAGAAATCCATAGCAGAACCTATTCATTCCACTTGGAAATGCGAAGTCGGTATTTTTTAAGAGGTAAAGAAATGAGACATGCAATTGCATAACAATCAGAAAAAGAGTTTCAAAAACAAATGTAACATATTAGTAATATTTTGTTTTATTTCCACAGATAAGGAAATCGACTAAACTTGAATTTTTAAAAGTTTACATTTAATCAATACAACACATTGTTTAAAGTAATCAATTCTCACGAAAAAGATTTAAATTTTTGAGAAAAAATATAAACACGACTAATATAGTATGCATTGGCCAGGAAAAGTTGAATCATTTCGATCTGGAAAATTAATGCAATACCTTAGAAGAAAAAGTACCATTAATGATGGAATTGTTGAAATCTACTTTAATCAGCTCTTTGAGTTCGGAAATGTAAGAACACCAAAATGGAAACTTGGACACACAGGCAGACTAGTTTTTCTTGCAAATATGTTGATGATTTCTTCACAAATGTTGGACTTTGTTGAGTTACTTTCCAACTACTTTCGGTATTTGATATTTTTGGCATCCTTGGCGACATGAAATGGCATATTCGATTTCAACTGATTGAGTAAAAATTCTCTCATTCAGAGATCTACATATGTAAATCATCAATTACTTCCTGTAGCAATAAATATTTATTCCAAATGGTTTATAGTTTTTAGCAACTGAATCTAGTGATGCGTAGAAACAAAAGAAGCAGATGGATTTTAAAATAAGAACTTCTGTAGCTTTTCTCAAACCTCCATGAAAGTTGATGAAATAAAAATCATGAAAAGCATGAATTAAAAGAATTAAACGAAAGCATGAATTAAAAATCGAAAAAAGAAACTCGACAAAGTTTTATATATATAGTACACGCTCCAATTTAATGTCATTGCTAAAAAAACTAAGAACCATGAATCTTGAGCTCAAAAGTGTTTACTAATAATCTCTATTCAACGAATTTTCTTTCAATAAAGTTTTAATTTATTAGTGGAATATTCTGAGCTTTACTCTCCCCTCCAACATTTTGAGAATTTTTATTTTTCGAAGTTCCAATAAAATCAATCCAATAAGATGCCAGAAAAATAGTAATGTCGAAAAAATAATGCAAGAGCTATTGAAGATGGCAGAAGTTGCGTAATTTTCCCCACATTGATGGAGACGTCACGATTGCCGAATGTCCGATAAGGCGTGACATCTCAATTTGTAACGAAATTTTATAAAGGCATTAAGTGAGAGAACAGAAATGCAAACATTATATAATACAATATGAGGGAGGATTACAATTTCAATAAAATGCCATAAACGCGTTTCAATCTTTCTAATTCTGCGATATATATTTTTATGAAAAGCATGTCTTCGTTTAAATAGATTATTCAAATAAAGGTAGCTATTTTCCTTCATAGTATATAATAAGTATTAAAGTAAATTTTTAGAAAATTTTTTAGTCATTTTTTTTCCGTTTTTTATTCCTCTATTTAACAAGTTTTCTTTATAAGAAATTTTTCTGTAAAATGACGAGACTACATCAAATTGGACAGATAATGATTATATTAAAGTGAATCTGCATAAACGCCCTCCTATGTTTGGAGGTTTGCAACTCCGAAGTTAGCATTCGCACCTTTTCATGCCAAAGATATAATCAGCTCTTATACTCCACCAAATGAATAATATTCTTCACAATATCTAAACTCATGAAGATAAATGGAGCTTATTTCAAAGAGTAGCACCAAACGGAAAGCCTCAGAAACGTTCTTTCTCGCTAAGCTGCAAGTTTACATGAAAGTAAATGTATAAAACGATTTTCTAAAACTTTTTTTCAAGCATCTCTCTGAGGGATTGACCATAACTCTCAAAAGTAGCAGCCTATCTACAAAGGAACAGTTAGATTTACTTAATATTTTCTCACAAGAAATTTATGAAACTATTTTCTAGAGATTCATAGTTTTAATATTTCTTGAAATGTCATTTTCCTTTTTAATGCTCTAATGACTCAAAGTTTACAACTTTTGAATTCATTAAATTTGGGCCAAAGAGTACTCTAATCGGAGTTTTCGTTGTGTTGATTTTCTTAAAAGCAAACCCTAAAAATAAATGGACAATTTTCGTCTGAATACGTATGATCAATAAAATGAGATTATATCCGAAATAGAATAATAATGAATGATAAAAAGTCCATTATTCTTTTCGCCAAACAATAAGAGGAAATAATTGAAACTGCAAAGATTGTTTCACTTTTAAAATCAGAATAATAAGATGCTCTAGAAATATTGTATATAAAAAGGTATAATTTGTAGAAACATTAAATAAAGCTATTGAAAAATTAGAAATCGATTTGATAAATGCCCAAGACAATAAACAAAGAAACCAGAAATAGTTTCTTCTTTCATAAACCAAGTTTTGTGAAAAACGTTTTTTTTTTTTTTTCAAACTTTTTATTTCATTTTTATGCTAAATTATTCAATAAAAAAAATACAGCACCATGTTAATAAGGAAATCGACAAATCTCTGAGGGAGGTTTTTTTTTTCTTTCCATTTCTAACGTTTACCGTACTTTCTTTGTTTTACAAAAGGAGATAAAAATGGTAAGCATTTATATTA
>JAPMOR010091547.1:0-52870 GCA_026543865.1 Argiope aurantia | reverse complement strand
ACATTTTCTAGTCCAGGACCTTATCGGCCAGTTCGATTAGCACACCATGTTTCAGTTCGATAAGCACACCAAGTAAATCTCGATGAAAGGTTCCAGTAAAAATTTTCAAGTGACAGTGTACACAGTATAATGCCTTTTTAGTTCCGGAACAGCAGTCATTCAGTTTTTAAATAGTTCCAACACTAATTACAAAGTGTTTTAACACAGTGAATGGACTACATCAGCAGTCTCTGTCCTGTGTATTTTGTAACATTTTTCAAGCCATCAAATAATTTATGATGTTGCAGTTTTCGAAAAACAGTAATATTCATATTTTAAATGTTTCCAATTTTATAATTCTTGAAGATACATTTTGACAAACGCTAGTGTCGGCTAATGAAGATTTATTTCATTAATACACATACAATTTGTACTAAAAATTTTAAACAATGATTCAAAAGATTTTAAAACTCAAAAATATTTTTTCCCCATATTTACGCTTGTAATTGAAATGTATAAATAACATTTCAAATACTCTTAAGATAAAATATCTATAGTATGTAAAAGCGATACAAACAGACGCATGCAAATGAATGTAAAAAGAAAATAGTCTTTAAACACAATGCATATCGTTCAATTTTAAAACACGATTTTGTGCACAATACTTTTTTTGAAAAGGAATGCTTGCAGTCAATTTGAGCATTTCTGAAATATTTTGCAAATAATAAACACAGTTTTTTTTTTAAATTTCGAGCTTTCTAGCTTTTCTTTTTTAATCTCGAGCTCTCTAGATTTTTTTTTTTAATCTCGAGCTCTCTAGCTTTTTTTTTTTAATCTCGAGCTCTCTAGCTTTTTTTTTTAAATTTCGAGCTCTCTAGCTTTTTTTTTTTTAACTTCAAAGCTTGTTTTATTTTGTAAACGCGAAGCTTACCTTTCTGTTTTAAAGAGCTTTTTTTTTTAAAAAAAAAAGAAAGTTTAAATTCTTCAAATTTATAACGCTATTTTTATAATTTCACAGAAACACTCAATTCACAGGCACAAAAGTTATAAAAACATAATAAGAAAATTTAAAAGATACATTGGTGCAAAAAATCAGATTCATTTTAAAAATTCTATATCTTACATTTTTGTATCCCATTCTTTTTAGGTAAATAATCACACTCGCATTACATTAATAAGCATTTTTATAAAATTTTAGAATCACAACATCATAATTTAAAAATTTTGGAACGTTTAAAATTTCTTAAAACATTGTTTTTAGTTTCAAATAGTTTCATAAAACCTACTTTATTTTTTAATCTAGAATTTTAAATGATAAAGATGCAAAATAAATTATGCTTATTACACAAATATTTTATTATTTTCTATTAAAAAGTCTATTCTTAAAATGGTAAAAAATATAAAGTTAAAAGAGGAAAAAATAAAATTAAACACAAAACTATCTTTGGAATTATCAAAATGAACCTTTTTAGCAGATTTAAAAATTTAAATGAACCTTTGCGAACTGATGCAAATGCGTAAACCTGAAGCAACGTCCCACCATTTGCTTCACTTACGCCGTTACAAAACTAAATGAGCAACCTAGTTGTACATTTATTGCACAAAGCCAATCTTACTAATGATAATAGACAGTATAATCATGCCACACTCCTGTTGGCACATGCTATACAGTCCAATTTTCCAGTACTTTGTTAATACAGCCAGTCGCTTTTGAAAATGAAAGAATTCTTCCGTATTAGAATTCCGTTTCTATGACACTTGAATTACCAGTTCAAAGACAACTACATTTTTTTAATAGATTCCATATATAAGAATAGGAAAGAGATATTTTAATGCAAATTTATCAAAGTTTTATACAGGAAAAAGAAATTCCTATTTTTGAATTCAGCGATGTTATATCACTACATGATATATTGATATAATGATTAGCAATTTTAAAACCTAAAATTTGAAGTAAGATTTTAATGGCATAGAAAACAAAAATTAGATTTTAAAATCACATTTAAAAATTATTCTTGTAATATTTGTTTGTTAATATTAATGAAGACATTATTTTCTCCGAAAATAAAAGAATTAAAAAAAGCAGTATCACATTGAAGGATTTTAAAAGGATAGATGTTCCTGGACAGGTCGAATATTAAGTGTATCTTCGTCCTGGGAAAAGTTCAGAATTTTCTTTAAAATATGGTTTAATTTTGAATTCAAATACAGTTCACTGCAAAATTGTTCGAAATATGGTACACAACATAAACAACTTCAAACTATATATTTTTTTATTAAATTATTATGATATCAGTAAATCATATGTTTAAAACATAATAAAAATCGTATTCCAAGAAATTTTAAAATTTGAGAAATTGAAGTTAATATTAGGTCTTTAGCAAAAATTAAATTTATTCCTAATTATCACCTTCATCATTCGTCCAATTGTGAAAATATGAATTCTTTTTGAGTGAAGGGTTATATAAGGATTAGACTCAAAAACTCGAATCTTAATGTAAAAATCTTCATCACAATTTCGTTGTTGCCAGAGAATTAAAATTTTGATCTTGAACCATTTCCCCAACTAACAAAGTACTCATCCTTTAGGTACATTCCGAATTGTGATCAAACGAAGCATCAGGAATTTATAGAAAATGCCCGCGTATTCTTGAAATAAGAGTACGTCAAATGAAAGTCATTTACAATCTTTTTCAATGCAGCAGATGCGATTTACAAAGTCATCAAATAAAGATCCGTCACAGCGGAATAATTCCAAGAGAAGAATGCATCATTATCTGAAGATATTAATAGTTTATAAAAATGTTAAGTATCTTCTGTACAACTACATAAAATAATTAGAACATCGTAAACGCATTGCAATAAACTTAAATTAGTAGCTAAAAAATGCGAAATTTTTTTTAAATCTTTTTTGGTAAAATGTAATCACTGCTGTTTCCCTTTCTTATTGGGCTATTAATGACAAACATTCTTCCGAGATTTCATAGTTGGAAGTTGGCAGCTTCTCTTTAAAGCAACACTGATAAATCTTGACTTAGTTTGAAAGGAAGTCCTAACAAAAATTTACAAAAATAAAAGCCTCTTCTTTTAAAATACAAAAACAGTGAAAAGAAATTCCAAGAATACCTTAAAAAATTAAGGCTTTTAAAATAATTAAAATCCATTGGCAGATGATTGATGGTTCCAAATTAATGCCATTTTTCCGATACTTGGGAGATAGTTTTATTGCTTTTACAGATAAAAGATGTGTTAAGTCTTCTTTTAAATAAACTGTAACAATATAAAAACTGTGCAATTTTCTTAAAATTCAATTTTTATCAACGGCTTCAGGTAAAAAAAAAAACTCAAGAATTCCGGGAAAGATAAAATAAAAGTTTTAATTATTGTGGATATGATGGTAAATTAGACATTTATATTATGCTCTGAATGTGAAGTATCCAAAAGGCAATACTTAAAAATTGAAAACATATAATTGATCAAAGGAATTTGAAACAGTTTTCACCCTACCTTATCTTCTCTAGATTAGAAGATGCTTCGTGCATTTGCTTTGAAGAGTAAAAAAGCTGATGTTCTTTTCTCTTATCTCTGCACTAAATTTCAAACTTAGATCAGGATGTCCCCCCCCCCCCGAGTGGGACTGGGGATCAAAATTTCTCACCGAAAGGCAATATCCTCACGTTACTTTTGTTGACGAATTTTTATTGAAAAAAAAATACGCCTATTATTAATTTTTGTTTTGTTTAAAAGATCTGAGTGTGTCGGCATTCTTGCATAGCTTCTGAATGCAAGATGAAACGAATTTGAATCTACAAATTCAAACATTCTTATCAAAATATAAGCAGCACTCTTTTCTTATGGATAACTTTTATTTAAATGGATGCAGCATTTAAGAGTTTTTTTTTTATTTCGAATATTATTAAAGCTCTACATTAAAATAAGATTAACCTAAACATAAAATCCTGATCTGCTATATTAGATTAATTTTCTTTTAACAAAAATTAAACTTTTATAGCTCTTCTATCATGTTAATTTTTGTGAATATTCATTATAAATACTTTTGTTTTAAATTTTACTAGCTGATTTAGAAAAATATATAACAAAGCTGTGCCTGAACTTGCATTTCAATTTTTTACTCTCAGTTACAATGAAGAAGGAAAATTTAGAAATAAAAATTGAGGTACATCGCTATATCTAGAAACATAAGCTAGAAGTCTTATTTAAGTGATTGTAATGCGCATTTTATCATATAAATAGCAATAAATGCATATAAAAGTTGGAAAGCCCTATCTTGAATTAAAAAAAAAACTTTAGCAATTTCAGAATAAAAATATGGAGAAAAAAAAAACAAATGGAGAGAAAAAAAAATCCATTTCAGATGTCATTTGTAAATATCTTTCATTTTTCATAAATGAAATCTAACTTTTGAAATATTAAAAGACACCTGTTAAAATGAATAGAAATATGCTAAAAAAAAATCGTTATTTCAGGGTTGTTTTTTATATAGCGTTCCTTTAAATTTTTAAGAGACGCTTTGAAGCTTATATTTAGGCCGCTAGCGGAGGGAGGCAATTTTTATAATTCTTTGGAAGCGCGGCATAATGCAATGAAAAGGATCGTGTAATATTTCAATGGAATATACGAGTTTAAATCTGCAGAATACCGAAGAGCTTACAAAATCCCATATCAGAGAAATAAGAGGGAGCATCCGTATTTTATACGAATTAAAACCGACAGATATTTCAAAATTTGGGATTTAAAGTTCGTTGGCATTCTCACTTAATACCTACGTAAGATAAGGCTTTGTGAAAAAAAAAAATTACATATTTTTGCATCTGAATTTTCGTTGTTTTAGTTATTGTCTTGTTTTCCCCAGAAGACTGCTTAGGTAGAAAGCTATTTTAGGTAGAAAGCAAATAAACCCATAATAATTTCCTAGTTTTCATTAAGTATCAAAGATATCATAATAAATATACTTTTGTAGAATATTAAAAATTTTAAAAGTATTCCGTTGAATATACTTTGCGGAATATTTCACAAATGAAAAATTTATGATGACTCCACTAGATTGCACCCATGGCGCTTTTTAGATTAAACCGCAAGAAATGTGAGCTGAATTTGAATCTAGTTCGTTTCGGATAAAATATTCCATAATTTCTAGTATAAGTGCTTGTTCTGAACTCACTGACTGCAGTATTTAAGGCAAATCAATTAATTTTTGATTCTTACCCAAATCAAAATTTAATCGCGCTTTCATTTTAGTTTTAACAGCAACATTTATTTAGTAAATTTAAAATTAATTTCAAGAAAATATTCCACTGCCCGAGAAGAAGCATATCAATGGATAAAAATTGATTCCACACATTTTTTGCTATCCTCATTTAATGAAAAATGTTTATTTTATCCTTTGTTAATCAGATAGTTGGATTTAAGATGCATGTAGTAGATACACTTTATAGAGGCAAAACATATGTGGGGAAATTTTGGGAGAGAATACTTTCATACAAATATTATCTTGCTTATTTGAAAATGTACCTTCTCTTAGTAGAAAGATAAATAAATATAGGATTTTTTTTATTTTTTTTTTTCATTTGCAAAATTTGACATGGTTAAGTTTTACATAGATGTAACAAAAATGGCAGAAGAATTTGAACGTAGCACCCTGAACCTATCTTTTAACCTAAATAATTTGAGCACCGAAAATGAACTTGAATAGGTATTAAAGTATTCATTTTGGGAAGATCTGGAAGAAATCTTTACTTTTAAGATAAACTTTCAGTATCACAAGGTTACTGCCTCTAGTTTAAAATGCCATAATTTCCATAAAATATGAATTCCTCATCCGTTGAAATAAAATTCTTGCTGCTATGAGAAAAGTAAAAAATTCCTTTTGAATTATTGGATTTTCCTCCTTCCTCTTAATACACAATCTTACCTTGGTAAGAACAAATAACTAGTCGTCTTTGACAACCAGCTTGTTTACTCAGATTGACTTTTGGGCAGTTAAATTTTTAATAATGCATTTTTAAAAATGTTATGTCAATAGACTGAAAAAAAAAAAACACCTTAATTTTATCAGTCTATTCAATTTACATGTGTAGCAATTTGGGATGTATATTTTAAATAAAAACTGAAGCGAAAATTCTACTTCAGAGTTATGGTCCAAATAAAGCATTTTTTTTAAAATATTCAATACTAACAAAAGTACGCAACTGAATATTTTATTGGATGATAACATATTGTCTAGTAATAGTTTGCGTATTAAATTTAAAGTGTCAAAATAAAAAAATAAAAAAAACATGGACGGAAAAAAATGGATATTAAGAAAAAATTTTGAGAGTTAAGATAATTTTTGTGAAATAATACTTATGAAAATCCATCACCATAACTTCCTTAAATCATAGCTATTAGCCATTTGCCGATAGTTAGCCTGTTTTCGCGCTCGATCAATCTTTCTGTTCGACACCTGTTTGATTTCTGTTTTACCTCCTTTCTTTTAATGAAAGGGAACTTTGAGGATACGGCGAACCTTGTCCAAATAATTTCTCATGACATTCTGCAGGTCCATTTGCTTGCGCGGCGTTCAGCTTTCATAACTATTTGAGATTTGGCTTTAGAATGTCAAGTCATTTGTTTATGTTTAATTATTGCTAGGGGACAATAAGTAATAAGAGGAATTTTTATGCCATGTACATTAACGTTTTAGATATAGATATTTATTCTGTAAAGAGATTTCCCATTTTTTTAAAGCGACATATTTAAGAACAGTAAACAATTCTAGACATTGTGGTTCCTCTTTAAAGGTAAAATAGAAAGAAACTACTTCTGAGCTCAAGATTATACTTTTTGAAATGCAATTAACAGCAAATGGAATAATAAAAAGTAAATAAAAGCAAGCGATAGATAAATAAAACCATCTACGAATGACGATGCGCATCAGCGATGTACACATGAAAAATGATAATCTATCGATATCAGTATGCAGAAAACTTAGAGAAGATTAGTTATCCTTGAAATTCATTCGCTATCCAAACAACCAGGTGACTAAGATTCCAATAAATAAATAAAATGGCAAAAGAAGAAAAAAATCCAAAAAGTAAGAATAATCTAAAACAAGAGATTTTAGAAACAATACACCGGAAAGGCAAAGCATGATTGACTATTGGATGTAATAGAGATAAAATTATTCTAATTTCTACACATTCTACGGATAGTTTAAAAATATTTCACATTTTCAATAAAATAACTGCGACTGTCAAAACCATCAGATTAAGAATAAATTTATAGGCATTATTAAATAACGGCGAAACGTCTTTTCACTCCGCCCGTTTTGGTAGTTGGAAAATAATTTTAAAATAGCTAAATTTGCTGGTTCCCCCCAAAAAAATTTAGAAGCTCAATAGGAAATGTATTTAATATATTATCAAATCAAATTTGCAAATCATTTGATAATATGCACTGCAAGTTTTACCATACAATTAATGTAAATTCAATAATCAAAACAAAAAAAAATGATCCAAAATAATTTTCTTGTTTTCAACTCGTTGTGCAAGCCTTTCAATGTACCATGGACTTTAAAATTTACAATCCCTTATTGCTACCGTTCTTTTTCATTTACGATATCGATCTTGGATGAAAAACATTGGTAATAAATATTTCCTATGAATGTACAAGAAGAATACAGAATTTCAGAATATATTCTCTATAGATGTTCAGGAATACAGTAGCCTAGAAAATAAATATTCTCTAGAAATGTTCTTGAACGTTTTAATATATTAAACAGTAATACCAATTAATGCCGATCATTTACCAACGTCAAAACTGCAATTATTCTTGATATTTGCTTTTCTCTTTCCTAGTTTCTTACAATTCAGTATTTGATGATGATAAGTTCCATAATTTTATTTATATCTTAATCCGTTAGATTTAGACAGAACTTCAAATTGTCTATTAGGTCACAAAGGCACCATTAGATCTTGATCGAATAGTAGAAAATGAGGAAACAATTCTTAAAAAAAAAAAAAAAAAAAAAACGCGCAAAGTTTCATGAGATCTTCGAAGATGACTTTCTTACCAGTTTTTCTTTTCTTAAAAAGAAATTAGGAATTTAGTTCTCCTTTTACACTGGAAATGGGACAAAAGTTAATTATGAACGTTTCATGCAAATTTTTTCAAGTTAGAAGGCGAACAAAAGCACTCTTTTTATCACGAAAATTCAGATTTGTGCATGATTTATTTCATCTTCAGACTAAAACTTTTAAATTTTAAAATATTTTAGAACATATGCAACCTTCTATGAAATTGGCAGAATTCCATCGAGTACCTTTAAATTGCCATATTATACAATCTTTTTGCTCTAACTATGTGTCCTAAAACAAAACACTTTTTGATTTAAAGATGATGCATGCGCTTTTCGATCTAAAGTTTCTGGAACAGTTCCTAATTTCCAGAACATCTATCAAAGCAGCAAATAAACGCGAGGAATTAAGAACTTTTGAAGAACGAAATTTCTCAGTGTGCGAAACAAAATCAAAAAGAACAGTTATACAATCACTAAAGCAAGCAGTATATGTGAACTACAGTCATGATCAGAATAGAACTTTTATTATTGATTCAAATAAACATTAAAGTATCTAAAATTCTGAAAAAACAATAAGGCCAAAATCCCTTTTAACATACAATTCGGCATGTTCTATTTTCAGGAAATTCTAGAACTTCTTGGTCGAAACTTTATCAAAGTACTAAATGTTTACATAATTTAAAAATTATTTTAACAGAGCGTCTTTGACGCTCACTTATTTCCGCTCTCACTTTCACAGTCAAAACTGCATTTTATTGAAGACTTAATTTGATAAGGCTCTTTCTCTATAAAAATAACAGGAGTCATTTTAAGCTCACAGTAATAATAAGAGTTTCGAGACAGATTCAGACAGAATTGTATGATCTTATCTTAAGTGTTTAAAATTTCACATACAATGTGCCAAGTATTTTAACAATTTACAAAAGCGTCCACTTTGATTCTACATTCACACGAAACTTCACCAATATAACAGTTGCTATATCTGATGTGTGCTAGATTTGATTTGTTCAATATTTTAATTTTTTAATGGGAAAAAAAATTTGAGTTAGCGATTCTAAACCAAACATACATCTATAGACATTTGAATTAATTTCAAATTTAATCATCTTCCATTCGTAGAATAATCGAAGGAAACTTCAAAGGTTCTGTGCAAGCTGAGGTTCGAACACGCAACATTAGGGTTCATAGCCGAGTAACAAAGCCACTAGACAAAAGCGTACAGTCGTGTCCGGAAGTTGTTATCCGACTTTTATGAAGTTACCACCACAGTTCTAATGCGTGAAATATCAAGGAGCATTTAAAATTCTTGCTGCAAAACTGTTTGCAAAATGTACCCAACTCCTGGGACTCTCTAATCTGCGCCAGTTTCAGGCAAAATAATAGCCGTTACAGAGAGCGGAAGCCGAATTCAATTTTCGCTGAAGTATCCAACGTAATATGGATCTCTAATATGCAATATAACCTTCGGTGCTTTTGAATTTTGAATCATAAGTATGCAGAATATGTTTTCAACCAGAAATATGATAATTCAAGTTGTTATTATTGAACAATATAATTACCATACCCTTTTAATCAACCATGTATACGAAAAAATTCACATTTAACTCAATTACTGCCAAAATTCTGTTGTGTTTTCACTTCTGCATTACATAGAATTAGTGTGCAATCGTACAAGGCTATAATTAGACAAAAGGGCCATAGGACAAGTACTTTCGCAAAAAAAAACCCTATAAAAAACCCTATTATCATTAAAATTGCCATTCAGCTTTAGAACTTTGTGGTGTGCTTCAGTTTTATAGAAAGAATTGCACATCAAGATGGAATTCGTTGTTGGGTGATGGTTATTGCAAGCTTAAATGAAGTTGAAATATTTTAATATATGTAGTTCTTAGAACAGTTTTCAATACATTGAGAACGCTGTAATAAAATACAAAATATTTTATTTCGAAAGGGGGGGGCCGGTAAAAAGATTTTCCGCTTCACTGTGATTACAAGAGTACCTGTCACGTCATTCACTTTCAATTTATCTATGGTTTCTCACTTATATGAGATTTCGTCAGACAATTCCGTTTCAGATATTTACAGAACACGACAGGATTCAGAGCCGCCTTTTTGATCTTATTCTACGCCATGGTCCTCATTTTATTAAATTTACTTTTTGATACTAAGCAAAAGAATCAGACACCATATTTTTGATTAATAAATTTTTAAAAAGTTACTATTTTCTCAAATTTCAGTGATGTAAATTTTCAGATGCAAGTAAAATTTCGCGAAATGGTAACAATTTTAAAATTTGCAATTGCGTTGGAAAAATAGAGCATGCTTCTTAAATTATCCACCTCTAGAATCTTCTTTAATTATATTAAAGAACATACTGGTTTTGTATAACAATTTTTAAAAAAATGATTATATTTTAGAATATACCAAAAAAAGTTTGGTATTTTTGAATTTCATTAACAAATTTTAATGTAAGTTACCGCATTTATACTTTTTCCCATTCAAATTAATGTTTTTAAAGAAAATCTACCGAGGTTAAAAAAAAGCGAGCCCTGCCTTAAATCAGGGTTATTTTGAAGGAAAAAAAAATTTAGATAAACTCTTTTTAAACGAGGAACAGATAAGCATGTAAAATTAATACGTAATAAGGAAATTATAGTTTAACATGTCATTTTTTTTCATTAGAAATTGAATTTATTGAAATCGTTTGTAATATTGAATACAATTGTCTCCTACAGCACAAAAGATCACATTTTCAAGGTTGCGTATGCAAATCTGACTTTGGTAAAATTCAAGTTATACAAAGGTTCGCAGAACCCATGGCTTTCGAAATTTCACTTATGATTGTTTAAGCTCGAATGCAGTTATAATCGCCGGCAGATATTGAGTTAAAATTGATTTAACCCGGCGATTGTGGATCTTAAGGAATAGGGGATGTATGTTAGTTATTCTTTAGTTAAAATTCTGATCCAAGACTGTAGTTCAACGTCACTGTAAAGATATGCCTTTTAAAATTTTTCCATCTTTGAGAAATACCAAATTTTCCTCCCTTCCCATCCGGTAAAGCGAGTAGCAAAAAGACGAATCCTTGCCTGGCCAGCAATACGTGCTCGTCGCGCCCCTTTCCGAAGAATATCGAGTCGAGGGAGTCTCTCCAACGAAACGAAAAGAACGGTGGAGCGGCACAGGTAGGATCGTGACACTAAGTAGAGGAAGAATTTCCTTATACTTACTCATGTTCAGTTAAGAAACTGCATTAAAAGATTCGCATTTGCAGTGTATATTTTTCTTTAAACGGGATTCTATTACAAAGTATTTACACTAACCCTTTGCTTTCTGACGGTCACTTGATATGACGCGAATTGTTTAAAAGAGGTGCAAAGTTAAATGATTATCTTCTATTAAGAACATTTTATTCGAACTTTTGGTTTTCCATGTAATGTGACTGATTTACAATCATTTAATTGTTTCCGTTCTTTTGTTACTTTCGCTTATTTTTAACCGAGACTTTATCAATGTCTTTTGCGCGTCATCTACTTTAATAGTTATTTAACTAATTTCTGATTAGAATGCGTGTGTGTGTATGTCATGAACGCATCTATGTTTGTCTAAATTCTTTATTAAACCATTTTTTTATTGCTGTTACACTATTTACACCCTACCGAATTACCTCATTTTTACGGTAATGTACATTTTCCTAGCTTGTACCAATTTTTTTCACTACTGTTACTGTTTCTCACCATAGCAAACCATACACGAGATCACTTAATTATATAAACTGGTTTCAATCTCAATTATTAAACAAAATCGTAGACCGAAACATTTTGATGCGGTGTTTAATTAATCATTTTTTTTTTCATTTAAGCGATAAATATTTTAGACATTACAATATATATTTTGCTGGCGAATGAGGTTACACAATTCTTTTCTTACGGATGTCAAAGACATTGTATGACCAAATTTTATCCTCTTCTACACGGATTGGTATAAGAGATGCATCACTAAGTTATTTGCTTCTCTTTTTTCCATTAACTAATTAGAGAAGATTCCATTGCCTTCCAGGATTTTATTTTCCTGGATTACTATAGACTACAGGATTACTATATTTCAACAAATACAGGGTGTCCTTGAATTCACGAACCAAATTTTAATAGATGATATATATATATATAACTTTTTTTAGCAATATGGGGGGGGGGGGGTATCGAATTCGAAACTGATCCCAAGAGGCGCTTACAAGTTCCAATTTTTAAAGAAAATCATCCATATTCGGCAGTCACTTAGATTAAAAAAAAAGAATTAGTATAATTTGTAATTTTCAAAAATTACACCGACTTGGGTAAGTTGAAAGAACCGACTCCTATTCACTACACTTCCAAAGCGGTAAAATAAATTGCGAAATCGGTCCAGTTGTTGAAGCTGCGGTTTCTGTAATAGTTTTATTTTGCAGTATTTCTCGAAAATGGTGGGTGAGACGAGGAAGCAATCCTTGATAATGCATTGAAGTTCTAAGCATTCGTATGAGGGAAAAAAGGGAGCGAAATCGTATGGAGATTGTGACTGGGAGATTGTTTTTGCTATTTTAAATATATCAATGGACCACCTATTTGTAAATCCTTTTTAATAAATACAAATTTAATTTTTAAAAGAAATAGCAATGAATGGTGAAAACCAAATGTTCAATGACAATCGTGGGAAAACAAGTCCTTTCCTTGAGAGAAAAAAATATTAATTTTTAGACTGCAAGGGAAAGGCACGAGGTTGAAAATCGAGTTCGAGATGAGATTTAGTATAAAGGTAGTACACATTTAGAATATTCATTCAAGACAATATTAAAGCGTAATAACGAGTCAAATTTGAGAAAATGGTGCTCAAACTTTCAGTATGTCTTTTATACTAATAATATGTCGTCGTTGCCGAGCACCGAATAGTATAGTAAATAAGGCTTTGGTGTAGTATTCAGGAGACTCGGGGTCGATCTTGGGCTAGCAATTTTTGCTTTGTTTTTCTTCTAATTTATTTCAAATTAACAATTTACAAACAGCTTTAATTAATATGTTTTCCATTTTTTATGCGAAATTATTATTCTTTTCTTTCTGGGATTAAAATTTAATTTTTAGAAAAAAAATAATTATAAGTATGAATGCATTTTTTTTTTCATTATTAGTATACAAGCTATGCAGAAAGTATGAGGGCCATTTTCTCGAAACTGACAGGCCATTGCGCTTTAATATTTTTGAAAATGAACATTCTAAATGTGCACTACCATTATACCAAACCTTATCCCCAACTGAATTTTCAACCTCGTGCAATTAAATTCCCTTGTGAAAACGAGATATTGCAAAAATTAACTAGATATAAGCGCATTTTTTCGCTGCTTTACAATTTTGGATTTTGCCGTTAAAATATGAAATTACTTTTAACCAGCCAAATTATGAAGTCTTCAACAGTTAAAAAAAATTAATCATTGACTTTTAAAAAGCAGTTCTTATTACTTCACGCATTTTGAAAATACAACAATTAAACTTTGCTCAAAAATAGTTACTTTAATGAAGTCCGCGCCCTCACACAGTTTCTTTAGAAAAAGTTATTAATCATTCCAATAACTAATAGCGCTGGATCCAGTTAAACATAATATTTTGGTCATCCCATTTAAATCAATGAAAATAAAATAAAGAGAATGAAAGGCAAAAATATTTTTTTCTAAGATCGAACCAGTTTAGCGTCACTAATGTCAATTAAAAACTCACTTTGGAATTTTTTTAACTGCTTTTATCTGGGATGACAATTGCAGCCACGGATAATCCGGTTGCATTAATAAGATGTTATTCCCATCTTCTTTTTACGTATTAACCGAGTTTCTAAATTGTTTTAAATGTCAAATTATATTTGTTTACGTGTAGAATGGCATCTAGAATTCAAGGCCGCGAAAAACTGAAAACGACCCTCTCGTTTACACGTTGCGTGATCTCTAATATTTAAAAAATTATCAAGCTGTTATCTAGTGTATGAGACATTTGAAATGTACCGAAGCAAAACTTCCGGATAATTTAAAACAGGAGACAGAGGAAGGAATAAGAAGTAGTCCTAAATATTTCTTTACATGAATACTTTATCTTTACCCACTGTTCGAGTCTAACAGAAACTTCAGTTCGCGGTTTGAAATTATACTGAGTATCCAACAGGAAAGGCGAATATATGCGATAGTTCATTTCTTTTCGATTAAATACATTCAACTTAGACGTTCTCATTTGATTACAAAACAAGAAAACTCCAATTTTGCGTCAAATGCAAGACAATTCGGGAGCTCCGAAACACAAGAATAAATAAAAAATATATATCTTAACGAATTAAATTTGGTTTCTGCAGCCGATAATTCAATTAATGGTTAAATAAGAAAATCAGTGTAGTGTGTCATACCCCATCATCACAGTGACCATAAAAAAGCAAAGGGTTATAAAAATGCATCATAATATACACATACCTAATGAAGTCATTCATTCAAAGTACTCACCTTACAACATAAATAATATTTTAGATAATTTAGGTCATGAGCACATTATCAATACTTACCACCTTCATCAGCATGCATCCATGCAATACAATTTTTATGAATTTTAATTCTGAAATTTCTTAAATACTTTATTTTTAAAAAAAATCTAACCAATATTAAAATCATGCCAAACAGACACAAGATGATAAACTGCATTTTAGTTCGAATGCAAAAATGTTTTTCTACCAATGATCCAAGAACTTTAAAGACAAAATTTGTTGATAATTAACCAGAACGTATTCAAACTTTTCTATCATTATTTGTTAAATTAATTCGATGATTTGAGAAAATACTCGAGGATTAAATACAATTGCCACTGTGATTTGGAATTGTGGAAAAAAATGATTAAACAGACTCCCCTCACTCACTGTATTAGCTGCTTAAATTTTAAAATTATAGAAAAACTGAATACGTCACGCTGAAAGCAAATATTAAAACAAATTTTGGAAAAGCTATTATTAAAAATTTCATACCTAGTGGATAAAAAAACAAAGTAGAAAGTGTGTACATTTAACGTCTTTATATTCAAAATAAAAAGTTAATTCCGACTTGGAAATTATTTTAGAAAAAATTAACACTATTTAGAGCATATGACTTATAATTTCCTTTTTTTTAAGACAAATATCTAGTTTAAATTTGAAAGCATTGTGGAAAAAAATGTACACAATTAGATTTTCACTGCTTTACGTCTGTGTTGCAACTTTATAATGAGCCTCGATAATCCTATCAAAATATCCAATTTCATATTCAATGTAAATCAAAATCATGATTTCCCCCCCCCCTTCTTACAACTAGTTTCGATACTCTAAACAATTTGGTTTTAATTATCGATTCGGACAGCTTCGCGCCAAACTGTCTTAAAACGTTCATGGATATAAAATTTTTAATCCACTACCTTTCGATCTTTAGAAATCTCAAGAAATTTGCTCTGAAATTCGAGATTGCATTTCCCACAAAGCTATAGACACGTTTGCTGTGTCAGCTTTATCGTCGATTCCCGATGAGATTTGGCAAACTTTTTCAAATGAACAAATTGCCATTTTTTTCTTTGTAATTAATACATATGTAGCATATTCAGTGAAAATATTGTAGCGTCAAAAAATTCGAAATCGAAATTCTTCTCCCAGAGTTCGAAAAATACATTTTTGAAATTACCTTTCTAGATGCAAACACCAACTCGAAAATGCATTCAGAACTAAATGATTCAGATTTGATACGTGGCCAAACAAATTTGTAGATTTATTAAATTTTAGGCGAAATATCTATAAATATATTTACACGAAAAAAAAAGACAATCCTGACTCGTATTCATTTTTTGTTTAATTTTACTACGAAATACAAAAATTGATATATTTTGTCATTACATATAAGATGTCTTTTTTTATTCCTGCTTGCCGACTTTGCCATGCTCTTTGAAGTCCCGCCCTCCCTGACTTTTGACTACGTTTGGAAGATGTAGACTCTTATGAAGAAAACAGAATAAACTATTCCATATTGTTTGTGTGAGAAAAACACTGGTTTGTTTACTGCATTTCTAATTATGATTCAAATCCAAAAGGATTATCTCTGAGGGAGCAAATCATTATGAAAAGTAGTTAATGGAAATTGTTATACTTCATGCAAACAAGTCAGTTCAAAATTGTGCATGGTGCATACACAAGACAATTTAATTGATGACTAGATTTGTCTTATGAGGCTACACAGAAAGGTGATATTTCACAGCCGCAACGAATTTCGGATCAAGAATGCTATCTCCCATCCAAAAAAAAATTTTTCCATCCACTAGACTATCGCCACTTAATCAAATATTAATTACTTCTGTCTTGCATAAAAGAACTTTCCTGAAAAACAGCCAATAGCCTAAACTTCTTGATAGTTTAATTATTTCAATACCCTTTTTTAAAGCAATTACCTCTTTCTTAATGGACCATAGCGGACAGGCATTATTTCATTAAACACCAAATATATTTGAATCACTGCGTTTCGAAAATAGAAATAGAAATTGCATTTGACCAAATCCTTCAGGAAAAACAAAAACTTTTTCAATAAATAAAACTGGAATAACACTTACGTTGGCGAAGAGATGAACTTGTAACTGTGAGATGATGAGGGAATGGAAAATAGGCCAGCTTGAAAAATTCCATGCCTGAAATGTTAAATTATATCAGCAAAAATGCATTTGATTTTGGGAAAACATTTTTAAATGCGAACTCTTATGGCTTAACTTACATGAAATAAAGAGAGCATGAATAAAAGTTTTTAATACAGAATAGCATCAAATATGAAAAATCAAAAATCATGCATGAAACTCGGACGATAACGAGCTGTGATTAGACATCAATTCGAATTCAAGTACAATTCGATTAGCCAATAGAATAATTCAAAAAGCTCTTACCTGTCAGAAAGGAACTGAAGGCAACTAGTGGATTTTTCACATTTTATTCAGACACAGCCAGCGTATTTACAGGAAAGCGCACAAAGATAAAGCAACACAACTAGACATCACAACGTACACACGACTAACCCATTATAAACAAAACCCAAAGGGGACACAGCCACGACCCCCGATAGACATCTATCGGGGGTCGTGACACAGCGCCCTCGGGCGGAAAACCTTGGACCTCGAGGGGTGTAAATAAAGTTTTAACCACTTCCTCCCGAATGACCAAGGAGTTCATTCAAATTAAATATTTAAAGCCTTCCACATTGCAACATTTCTTATTTTCTCACATATTTAATTTTAACATAAATTAAAATTTCTATAAATTCACATCATTTAAATTAATATTTATGCTGCAATGTTATGGAAATTTCAATTTAACTAAATATTCAAATATTTAAATATTTTTAACATTTTGCATTTAACACGTCAGCATAAATGTAACATTTATATAGGACAGAACATCAATAGCACAAATTTAATATTTCGTAACAATTGGTTAGATACTCACCAACTTATAATAAATTAAATACAAGTTTAGGTTAAATATCTTCACATTTGCATTTAAATTCCAAATCTCAATATAGGTTCCTAAAAACATAATGAAATTAATAAAACTATTCAAATTAATCATTCATCAATTTCGAGGTTGTATAACAACAGATGTATTCGTTTTAACTTGACAAGATCTAACTTTACCATCTCTGACAGGAAATACAGCTACTACTTTTCCCAATTTCCAAAAATGCCAAAGAAGTTCATCACCATTAATTAATATTATCTCATCAACTTTAAATTCTCTAACTTTGTCTGTTGGTTTCACATAATCTGTAGATCTTAACATTGAAAGATATTCCTTAAGCCGATTTTTCCAAAAATGATTTGTTAACCTTCCACGGTAATTAAACCTTCTAATTACCATTTTTTATTACTTAAATTAGTGTAGATAGTAAGCATAGCTGGAGGTAACCTATTAACTCTTCTTCCCAGTAACAAATGAGCTGGAGTAAGAGGTACAGGTTCCTGAAAATCAGAAAACACATAAGTCAAAGGACGAGAATTAAGTACACCTTCAATTTCAATAATTAAAGTCTCGAGTCAAAGTGGTTTTGCCTAAAGTTTTTCGAAGAAAAAGTTTCACAGATACTTCACTATCTTCATCTTTCTGTTTCAAATGACCCAACTTGACTTCTTCAGCTTCAGAACAAGATGTATTGTCACTATGCTTATCTTTTCTGTCATCTTTACCTTTATCCCTTTCTTTTTGCTGATCAAATCGTGGCCTTCTTTCGTCTTTAGATCGTCTGTATTCTCTTTTAACACGATAAGCACCAACACCACTAGAAACAGCAGCAGCGGACTGTACCTTAGAAGGTCCACGTTCGTATGCTGAAAATCTGTTGCCACCACTATGATCTCAAGAACTTTCCTAACGTATACTGCCTCCACTTATAACAAAAGGTTGGTCAGTATTATTGACAAAGGAGCTTCCTTCTATAGATCGGGAATCGATACCCCTTTCTCTTCCATCCCGCCCGCATTCTCTATTCTGTTCACTTCGTGTGGAATGTTCATGTTTTTCTTTTTCACTACGTTGTTTGTCTTTATCATCTATTATAGAAATACTATCCTTTTTAAGAACCTCTGAAGAATTCAGTTCACTTTTTTAGAACTTTCTTTACTAAATGATTTTGGTTTTTCAAAATGAGTCTGTTCAGTTTTTTCAGGTATCTTTTCAATATCTTTAACAGACATTTTCACTCTTTATTTTTTCATTCTTTTCTTCTTTTACATCTTTTTCTTTTTTCACACTAGAATCCAATTCAGTCTTTTTACAGGAAACATCTTCTTTAACAGGTTCCAACCTTTTGTCAGGTGTAGAAGATGAGGTAACAGTAGCATTAGATCGCCTCAGAGGTGGGAGATTTTTCTTTAGGGGTCTGATACTTTCAAACTGCTTAGGATTTACAGGTGGTTAGTGATGATACCATTCACGTCTTTTAGATTCTAAAGGATACGGAGTCTCTTTCCAATCCAGGGTACCATTCAAAGGCGGGCCAGGTGTAAGACAATGATTTAAAGACTTACAACTTTTACCTTTCGAAGAAGCATCAAAACCCATCCTAACTTTCCTCGTTTCTTTGTCGATTCTTACAACTGCAGAATGAGGCATACAATATGCGCTTTCTTCATTTTTCGAATAGCATTCTTCAACAATATTCAGATTTAATTCATCTGCAATAATATTCTTATATTCATTCAAAAGCTAATTATTTTCTTTCATTCTCATACATAAATTTCAAATCTGCGCTTAGCTATTTCAAAGTTATTATGCAATTCGTCAAAAGAGCTTAGTTTCATATCTCTCATTTTTAAATTTTAAGTTATTTTCAAAGCGCGCAATTATATCTTTGTCGCAATCAGAAATATTTTCTCTATCTATTATTCTCATCGAATCCGATTCCCAAAACATTTTTAAATTTTCATTTAACGCTGAGCAGCATTCTATTTTTAAAACAGAAACGTTCTTGTCGCAATTTGAGTCTACTGGTGAGACTCAATTGCACAACTTTACCGAAAATTGTATCAATTACAAAGAATGTTTTAGTTAAATTTTCCCTTTTGCCCGGATGAATTTCCCAAAAATATTGCGCTTCAATTAAGAGAGAAAATTCGTTTCCGAAAGACTCGCAAGCATTTGAAAGCTGTATATTTTTCTTACTAAGCATCTGTTCTAATTTATTAGACGATACTTTAAAAGGGCAACTAGAAATAACATCGAAAAATAAGACTTCAATTTCAATACTTTTTTTCAGGGTCACGAGAATTACAAAGAGTAAACTTTACAATTTCGTATGTTTTTTTCTTCTTTTCTTTTTTTTCCCTATCGGGTCCCTCGAACCAAATGTATAAACTAACAGTTTTTCTATTTTCATTATAGGCAATTTTAACGCGTCAGCAATATTCTTTTTCAAAAAGCATCCCTGAGAAGCATTGTTTAGCAGAGAATTTACCATTTTCCCCCAACTTCAATAAAGCCGAACAAGTTTCTAAAAGTACCTCACCCTCACTGATATTTATGTTCGAAAAAGTTACGATTTCTTCCCTCTACTTCCGATCTTTCACCCCCTGTGCGTTTTGTGGGTGTTGACGCATCACAAATTAGCTCAGAATGCCTACGGTGACATTTACCATATGTCCGTTTTGAGGTGCAACTTTTGTAAACATGTTCTGCTTTCCTGAGACACCCTTTCTTGTGCCTCAATAGATTTTCCCCTAAGAGTGTCATATAAAAAGAAAGAAACCCGATGGCGACGAAAACGCCTTCTATGGATGGGGGGGGGGATAAAGCAGTGACCAAACTAACAACGGAAGAGGCTTAAAAGGTTTGATTGACAAGCAGAATAATACCCAACAAGAAAAGAATTCCTAGTCCCCAGGAGATATTGCTGTGTGGGAGTGTGACATTCAAAAAAGCAATCGATCCACCGAATTGTCCCCAATAAAACTTTCCCCTTACTCTTCGAAGGTCTTTCGAAAACGGACACTGTCTTTGTACATCACGAGAGGGGATTGGTGGGATTTATGAACCACCCAAACTTGTTTGGAAAAGATATTCTTTGAGTTAGATATTTTATATTCTCTATGCTTGCAAAGAAAATCCTACTGAGTGCAGCGTAAATGTTAGTAGAACTTTTAGAACTCATCACTGATTAATTATTGAAGTACTTCGATTTTGGAACATTTAATTGATCTTCATAATTCTGTTAATTAATATTAGAGAATCCTGTAATTTAGAAAGAGTAATTGAATAATTTAATATTTATAGTATTTCGTTTGACACAACTTCATTTTTAACAATAATTGCGTTAATTAATTTTTCAATCCAGGAGGAGCGGGCAAGATCTATGCACCTATGAAAATGTAAGACCTTGAACTCATCCCCAAAGAATGGGTTCAATCCTTTCTCTCAATAGTTTATGTACTAACAGCGAATTTTAATAAAATGTCCCTAGTTTTTTTTTTTAATTTTATAAGTAAATTATTTGTTTAAAAAATATTGAATAAGCTTAAATGAGGAAGGAAGCGAACAAAATTAAGGTGAATTTTTCAACTCACGTTACGTATTTGACATGGCCTAGTGTTTCTGTGTAGCTGGGATATTCCTAATTTCTGCCTGATTTTCGCAAAAAAGAGAATATCCTAAATTTTAATTAAATGGCTCATTTGTACCATTTAAAAAAATAGTTATTTTGGAAATAATGTTAGGACGAATTCTATTCCTCAGTTTTTCTAAACGTGGAATATAACTAAATATGATAATGTGCATATATGAAATGTCACTTGGTTTCTGAAATTTTTAAACCATTAATTGAGTGATTATTTCTAAATATATTTTGTTTTAATTATTTATAGGATTTTGCAAGTATCATCATTCATTTGCTTAGCCAGGATTCCATATTTCGTATCAGGGTTCTGGAATATTTCAGACTGAATATTCATCTAAGATTTGTAATAATTTTTATTTATTATAAAAAAAATTCGAAAATAATAAAAATGTGTTAGAATTTAAAAAAAATCTATTTTCTAAAGAATTCTTCATCAATATTTCACAATATGTATAATATGGTCACTTAACATTGAACAAAAAAAAAAACAGTAAACTGACGGCTAAAAAGTTTTGAGAGATTCAATTGAATAACTTGGTAGAAATGTTGCTTTTTTCAAAATAGTAATTATAATTACTCCTAGATAACCATGAATTGAAGAAAAATAGTTGTAAAGTATATTGTTACATATATACTAATACACATTAAAAAGCATTTTTTTTAAAGTTCTTATTAAAGCAGTGACCAACTTAGTTCTATAATTCAGATTTATGGTTGCTAAAATATACTTAGCTTGTTCTTGATCGCTTACTCACAAGAGCATATTTAAATTCAAATTCTATTACACATGTAACATTTACTACTGTTCTAAAAACCTTATACTATTCTGCTTTTTGTGTAATGCATCTCTAAATTTTCAATTATCTCAACAAAAATGGGAACTTGAAAAACGAAAGTGTTTAAATTTCAACTAATACAAAAAATTTCTCATTCAGCATTGTTTATGAGCATTACAGATAATATTCTTAGCCAATAATTTATTATATTAAGGAGTAACAGGATTTAAAAATGGATACACTTTCTAAAAATTACAACGTTATAAATTTTGAAAAAATTACCGCACAAAAAAGATTTGTACATGAAGTTAAAGCTCAAAAAATTATCTTTTCAATGATGCCAATGCTTTAACCTACAAATGAAGTTTCAATTTTTAATGAGTTTTTAAAAGAAATATTTTAACCATATTTCTCAACAATTTATTTCGCACAAAATAAAAATAAAATTTAATCTGCACGAGCACGTCAAGGGGAAAAAATTGGCTTTTATCAACCTGTTGCCATCACATTGAGAGAAGTTCAAATTAAAAAAGGAAATCAACTATTATTGTAAATTAAATATATAAAAGTGTAAATTTCATCAAGTGACTGTATGAAGCGAAAAAATGCGAAATATATTTTCTTAAAAAGTAAATGGAGGAAAAGATTTTTTATGACCTTTTACAATATCTGTAGTATTAATTAAATCAAACAATTAAATTTAAGGCAAACATGGTTTAATATATCTATAGGATAATCACTGTAATCAGCGTCCATCAGTTAATTTTAATCAGGGGCACGCATCTACTATGAAAATGGTCTAAATGAACTAAACAATTATATTTTATGTTACTTGAGTCAATCCGATGAATTAAGAATTTCAAATTTTTACATAGGTCCCTTTGTAATCCTTTTACATGTTTACCCTTTTACATTAACCTTTAAATCATATTTAACAAATTTTATTAAGACGTCAATATTTTAACACATAGAACTCCGATCTCTCCTCTGAGGCAACCATTCAAGGCCATCATTTTGGCGTTTTATTTAATTATTTTCTTAAATTTTGACTGGTAAAAATATGTAGACTAATTTTCCGGGAAAATACAACTTTAAAAAAATTCATATATATATATTAATTTTTCGGAGAAATGAACAAGTCCTCTTATGCGGCAAATATTTAGGCATCTAATTACTTTTCGGAGCGCTAAAGGTTAAATAAAAATCTTTGAAATTCACAAAAACTAAATAATTTATGAAATTTGAATATCGCTCTTCTATAAAAACTGGCGATTTTAGACCAATTGATATACCGTCCCAAAGAAGATACGCCAATGCTTTGCCAAGGTTTCTTGACAGCGATAGGCCTATGATTATGAAAATAATGATTGTTCTAATATTGATATGTAAAAGCTGACAGATTTGATCGCAGGAGAGAGAATTTTATTTAAAAGTTGAAGTGCCAAGAGTATTTCACAGAATATGATTCATTAAGGCAAAAGGACTGTGTAAAACAAATTTCATAATTTTTTTTCATAAGAACATTTATTGACTGAAGTCAAATAAACTATTTTCATTTGCATCATTTAAATGTTTTGAAAGTAAAACTAAAAACTGAATTTTAGAATGAATTATAGAAGTTTTTGTTGAATAATTCTTTAAGATATTGTATAAATTGTAAAAATTATTCTGCATTGCATATACAACCTCAATGGCATATACAACCTCAATGCTGAGCGACTCTGCATTCAATGTTCATATTCAAAAAAAAAAAAATCTGTTTGGTTTCAGTAAAAAATGTTTTTATATTAATTGCAGTTTAACATTTCCACTCTAATTTAACGTGCAAATTTTATGAGCTCTGACAGAAATTAGTAAGTAATACAATGAACAGAACTGTTTAAGGCATACATAATAGTATGACTGAATTATATAACTATCAAAATCTGAAACTTAGATAGCTAAATATTTTGCAGAAAAAGCTATTAAGAGATCAAGGTACATAAAATATATAATTGAAAATTTTAGAGATCTTTTATACTGGCGAATTGCTGGTCACCAAAGGCGGCTAGTTTCTTAATAAAGATATTGCTTAATGAACTATTGTAATATATACACACACACGTACATTTTTTCCCTTTTATGAATATAGATAATAGCGATTTTCAAGAAAATTCATTCAGAAATATGAGATATTTCAAATATTAGTAAATAAATAGCTATAGATTCTCTTATATCTTACGTCTTTTTAAATGAATTTAATTCCGCTATTTATTTTTCTGATTAAAACAATCTTACTTTTCTATTCATAATAGAATTAATTATCATTTATTGCAAGATATATGAATAAGGTAAATGCATGTACAAGATCTCATAAATGCAAAATCAAATAAAATTTTTACAAAAAAAAGTACAGACAAAATAGCATCGATTTCTGAATTATATATATATTTACAAAATACAGTTATAAAAATATCCAGAGGGGGAAAAGCTACAAAAACATTCTTATTGTGGTTTTTTTTTTTTTTTTTTCTGGCCCTGCACTTGAAAATAAAATTTGCGATTTTTATTTATTTTTGTATTGCCCCTTTTATTTAATTTCCAAAATGGAAATTTTTTAGCTTTGACTCCTTTGGAGCAATATTTTCACAGGATACTGTGCATTTTACTACTGCAATTCCATTATCACCATTTTGCGCGACCGGGGATGCAGCTAAATATACAAAATTGGGTTTCGAATAAACCGCAACATTAGACTTTCAAACTTTTTCACAAAAGTCTACTAATTTTGTTTCCAGTGGTGCGTTAGTATTCGCTGAAACAAGTTTGGATTGTGAAGGCGCAGATAACGGACCACAGGTGTGTGGAACTTACGCTCTGTCACCCCTCTAGATGCACGCCAAGTTTTCGTGCCAAAGGTCCAAATCCCAGTAAACCTACAGTGCAAGCGCGAAAGACGCCTTTTAATCAGGTGGGGGATAATTGATTGAGCGCGAGTTCTCCATTCTCGCCATCTTTCCCTCATTGAATAAGGATATTCAAATCATACGATTTTGCCAATCGTATTGCAGCTTATTTAGAAGAATTGGCTTTAATATTTCGGGGTGTTTTTTTCCCCCCAAGGTTTTATAATTTTTTTATATCTTAGAAATTTCTTGAATTTCTCTTCTTTTGATATTATTTATTTTTAGTTTTTCCATTCATAGTTATTCCCCCCTATGTTTGGTTTACTCTTTAGCTTTTTTTTTTTTTTCTGTGTAAAAGGGAAAAAAGTTCTCAGCAAATCTGCAATGGAAAAAAAATTGCTTCCAATTCAGCACTAAGATATAGGTTTTGAGGCCCCTTAGGTCTGAAATCACGAGGCGACCGCCTCCAACTCCTGTGCGGAAATCCGCCACTGCATACAGGCTCATACAACTTATCAATCTTTAAGATTAGAATCTCCATTTCTTTTGTATCTCTCCATTTCTTTAAAACGTCAGTTAATTTATTACCTTTTTTTTTATATAAAATTTAACCATTCACTATATAATTCTATTTTCATTTACATCACTGTGTTATTTTAGCCAATATACCTCACATTCATTGTGAAATCGACCCTCAATTGAATTTAATCGTCAGATAATCAAATACGAAGGGATTTTTTTTTCAAAAAAATTAAAATTCATTTACATTAGATTTCTAAGTAAGCAAATGCCTAGGGCCATCAGATAGACAGGGGGCTACAAGGGCGGTGATTAAAATTATTTTCTAGTTGCCAGAGTAAAAAAAAAAAAAAAATCAGTATAAAATATTATTATAATATGAACAATTTATTAAGTATAATTGTTCACGTTCTTGCATGCAGCATGAAGTTCATTTTGTTATTAGAATATTTTTCAACAATATACATAGAAACTGCGAAGTCTAGAATCATTATTAATGAATAAATACTTATTCACAAAGTTAATAAAATATTTAATTAAAATAAATAATTAACATTGAATTGAAAATGAATTGAAATATGAAATCAATCATTTTATTTAAAAAAAAAGGGCCAGATAAAGTGCACTTAAATTGGCCGCAAAATACCTAAACACACTATTGTATATACAGCAAAGCAATTCCTACGGTGATGAAATCGTATACATGTAAAAGTGTCATGTGTTCAGAATTTTACTAATTAGTAAATTTTTCATGTCATAGATAATTAAATTTGGAAAAAAAAATGAGAAATAATGCCATTTAAAAAACAAATTGAACCGTTTTTTACTTGCTAATTCATTAGTTATGTTTAAGATAAATAAAGTCTAAATTTTTGAAAAATGTCAGAAAAATTCTCCCATTCTACTTTTAAATGTACGCTGATGAAAGACGATTCTTTATCCTACATTAGTTACCGAGACATGCGCAGTACTTCTTACAAATATATCCATAAAATATTGAAGAATAGATATTTTCGAAGAATTTTAATTAAAACATTACTCAAAAATAATTTAGCAGACACTTATTGACTAAAAATAAGTGAAAAACTTTAAAAAAAATCACACAAAGATTTATTTCGTCAAACAGATTAACACTATTTGTCAGACATTAAAAATTTTTTAATAAAATAATAAGCACTTGAACTTTTTTTTTTAAGTAACCATCACTCAGTTTAACATAATAAACTGCCATACACATTTTGTAATAAGAAGCGCTTCCAAAAAAAACTTTTTCACTTTTTTAAACACATGCTTTTATATTATATATTTCGCTAATCACCGACATTGATGAGAGGTCGAATCCGGGTAATCGGGTACTTTTTTATAGTTTTTCCACTACATATGCGAAACTCGGTGGTTTTCACCTCCATTCCGTAGCAACTTCGGAAATTCCATAGCTGTTGGAGGGTATGCAGTTGTGAAGGAATAACCAAATAGTATAAAATAACAATATTACTAATATATTTCATCAAGAAGCGATCATTTTCATCAAAATGTTACATAATAGCTTTGTGCTAGAAGAGAGCGAAGGCCGCAGGAAAAAATACGGAAAGCAATAGCAAATTATTTGTTACATTACATCTTGCTTTAATGAAATTTTTAAAAAATTAAATATTTGTCGAAATTGTCTATATTTGCATATATTTGTTACTATGTCCAATAATCATACTACAATTTTAGAATTTTTAGAATGAAGTCAGGTAAATTTGATCATTTAATTAGCTTATTTCTAAAAATCTTTGGCATACTTATAAAATCTACTGCTCTTCTTATATTAATTTATTTGGACTTAATTCATACACTCATTTTTATTCACCAGATATATGGACTACATATGCATGCGAGTGCTCGCGACATGAAAGCAGTCTTGAGCAGATGTCAAATACAATACAAACCAACAGACATCTCGGAAAGACATCCGAGACATGTTAAAGGTAAAGATTAACTGCATTTTTCCCTCAAATAAAAAGGAAAGAATGTAGCAATATTTCGAGAAAATGAACACAAGTTCGAGCCTCCACTTCGTTTGGATTGCATTTGCAGATAAAAGCACGCAGCTGGAATGGAGCAGCGTGAATAGTCTCCAAAACCTTTCTGGCACATTCTCTAATAAATGAGAATTTGTGTTTTACACCCAACCGACTGAAACCAACATTTGCCAAAGAACTGCAACAGAAGTCACAAAATCGCATACCAAATTTCATTGCTGATTTTTGGCGAGTTTTAATTAATTGAAGCGTTAACTAAGGGTAACGAGAAAATCACATTTCAAAATAATTAAATTATAGAGATACTAATTCACTGACAAAGAAAGTGTTGATTTGCTTTATATTTAATTTGTGTCGTTAAGCGAAAATAAAAACTTTATTGGTGCAATGGAATGACAAATGAGTTTTTAATTCCAAAAATTACGAATCTAATTATTTCAACCATTCCTGAAAATATTAAGTTCTTTCTTTTAACATGAAATTCAAAAATAAGTTTATGAAAAATACGGTAAAGCACCATTTATAGGTTGTTTCATCACATACCCGCTACATTCGTAATCATTGTAAGTAATAAGTACTTCATTGATAATATACAATGGACGAAACGCTTCGATTGTATCTTTTTCAATTTTTGAAGACGACTTTCCAAAAGCAGAGATAACATTTGAGGAGTACGAGAACTATAATACCGATATGACGACATCGGAATTATTTATTCACAGTTGATGAATTAAATGGGAAATTGTTTATCTAGTATTAGTTTATCCGATGCTAAAGAATTTAATTCTCACTTTTCTTTAAAGATGCAGCAGAATCGAAAAGCTTCAAGTTTCTTTGTCAAAATGCTCAATGAATTTAAATCGATTGATGCTGCTTTTAATATTTATAGACAATCAGCAACACAGAAGACGATTAAAGAATTTTTCGAGTAGATGCCTATTTGTATGCATATAAAAATCACATAAAATATACAAATATTAAGGATGATCTATAATGGAAAGATTTACTTTTGTGGCAAATGTTTAATTTAATGATTTAATTATTGTTTTTCACAACACACTAACTTAAAAATTTTTAAATTATTATTTATAAATGAAATTGCATAACACAAAATTTAAATTTATTAAAATTTCGATTGCACATCGTTTCATTTAAAAAATATTTCAGCTCCTTGAAAAAGGGTACATATTATTAAAATTAAATATCTTTCTTTAATTCAGATTCATTAAAATTACATACAAAATTTTTCTCTCTAAAATAATTACTAACTTAATGTACAAATAATTGCATACATAAATAAAATATCTTGTATTGCAAAATCAAGCTTATTACTGCAATAATCAGAGAACTTGAGCAAGAGAAATATTACAATAAATATTAACTTACCGTAATATATAAAATTTGTAGATGACTTTCACGCAGATTTGTTCCATACTTCATCGACTTTTCTTGAAAACCTAGTTTTAATATTACTATTTATGTGTATAAGTAATTGGTTAACTTCATCTTTAAAATAAGCTTTTTTCTCACGTTTTTTAGATGATCCAAAAATGCTGGATAAAAGCAGCGAAAGCAATCAAAATTGTGCTCGTAAAAGTCTTAAAGTATGGCTCATATGAACGCTAGCAATAAACTTGAAAGAAGTAAGAGGTAAGGATTTATAACAAGGCTAGTATCCTAAATGTAGAGAGCAAGAAATTGCGTCTATAAACACAAGAGAGCGCACAAAACAGAATTGAAGTTTTATGCAGTTAGTTATTAGTTAGATAGCAGCTTCGCTGATGCGACTCAGTCCAAGTTCGGGTTTTTAAAGTTCAATTGAAGAGGCGTACAAGATCCGTACAAAGCGGAGAGTTCAAGCAATACGGGGTGAGTATACAGTAAAAGACCCATATATAAAATCGCACTCGCAGAAGTCTTCCAGTAGAGTTCATTCGAATTCATTACAAACACAAACAAGACGAACACCTTCTCCGATTCAAGACGAAATTGAAGTGAGAAACTGCGCGTAAGTTCAGGTAAAAACGGGAATGCGCGAGCACATACATGACGACAAAATACAGACTAGCATAATTTATTCGAAGAAATTAGTCAATGGCTTTGGAGGAGGATGAAAACGTAATTAAATATTTCAATCCAATCAGACAGGATTGGTGTTTTTCGAGAAATAATTCCCATTTAGGACAAGATGCGTTCATTCATTTATCTTTATTTTGTTTTATAATTAAGTGAATATTTACAGCTTATTTACATGTGAGATAGATTTTAGTATGAAAATCGGATCGGTTGGATAAACTCACTTTGAAAACAGCATTTTCAGACTTTTATAAAGAATTAAAGAACATGTTTTATATTTGAAGAAAAACTCATTTTTATGCTCACGAGATTTAAAACTTATGTGTATTTAATGAGGTACGATAAACATACACCCACAACACAAAGAATCTAACATTTGATCAAATTTATATACTGGAAAAAAAAGAAATCTTTTCATTTACTGTGGAATAATAGAATCTGTATAACACACTGCGGAAATTTCAATGTTACGTATTAAATTACGAGAGCAGGTCATTTTCTTTGTTTTTTATTTCATCCTTCCTTGCTCAAAATTCAGTGAAATTTTCGATAGAATGGACATAACCTTAAAAAAGTCTTGATAATTAATTATATCAAAAAGTATGTAAATCCGAATTATTATTTAAATTTTAGAGAGGTTGAAAATAATTTATTTTATTTCATTATTTATTTATTTGAATAGCAGAAGCAGATGAATTAAGTTTCAGATATATATTAAATTTATATAACTTCAAAATTGAATCATACTTGAAGATTGAACGCATGGAAAATTTATTTACAAGATTAACATCAATTTTTACACCTGTGAGAGCTTTAGGATATGGTAATTAATTTTTTTTATACGGAATACGCTAAGAGTAATCATCAAACGTTCAGACCTTCTTAAGTCTGAAAAACAAATTTTTTTGGAATCGTGCCTCTCGGTTTGCATAGACGTAAATTCAAAAACGCTTTGAATTGTCTGTATCAAGTTTAATATATGGTCTTTATAACATACTTGTAAATTTCTATCAAACTTTGATTGAAATCCATTCAAAACGATTTTTAGTCTGTCTGCCCGAGTGCAAGTGACAACGATAATTACAAAACATAAAACTCTAGATGGATTCACTTTGGCATACACTTTTACTATATAAAGTAGTATGGTAAGGAAATTTGTACTAATGGGGGGGGGGGGGTCTGAGCCAAGGGTCATCGTTGTCGTCTAATCAAGGTTCGAAATTGCAAAATCTGTCTCAAAATAAGACAAACTATTCTTGTGACTCCTTTCGACAAAGCGTTAGTTAACATTTGGAACTCAAGGCGCTAATAGAAGTCTGTGAATCTTCTATTTATAATTCAAAGAGAGGCGCGACCGTTGAAGTAAGTTTTTGCTGTATCTCTCTTTTTTTTTTAATTAAGTGTTTTAAAAATAATGCGTCTGCAATTAACAACTATTCATTCGATAAATAATAAAGAAAAACTACTTAGAAGGAAATATCTACGAAGCTAGAAATGAAAATAACTACTAAGCTTTGAGAGATCTCTCAATGTGTTTTTTCTGTTTAGAAAGCGAATTAAAATTCTGAAAATGCAAAACAAAAATAATTATGTTTTGAAGACAGGAAGACATGCCGTCATCAGGAGAAAAAGAGGCAAACCACCGAAAATTGATAAACACACTACAAATATGGGGTTTTGCCGTAGGATTCGACAGAAATTTATATATCTGGAGTTTTCTAAGCATATTTGGGCAGACTGCAACGATGGAATGAAATGAATATAAAACTGCCTTCTTACTTTTTATATCAGAATTTCAATTTTTTTTTTAATTCCGTCATTGTTCGTACAGTTTATATTACAAATGTAGATATTACGGTTGGGATACTGACAATTTCATTTTATTTTGTCCCTATGTTTTAAGTTGCATTTTTTTTTAAATAAACGCTTTTTAAAAAGGATTTTGCTTATTAACCTGTCATTTTCTACCCAATTGAAATCTGCTTCTCATAATTAAACTCTTAAACACAACCTAAGCGAGTGATTCCTTTCCAAACTCTCACTATTTACCAGACGATTTTAGGGGGAAGTGGAGCGATTGGAGCGCAAAATTACTTTGATACAAATCAGCTCTAGCTTTTGAAATAATTCAATAATTTGTATCAGAGGATTATTATCGTATCTTTTATTAAAAATGAACATACGTAAATCTTCAATCGTTTCCACTTAAGATGCGTTAAAAATTCATATTTTATAATCGTATATTTTATAATATTATCTAGAAAACACGTGCAGCCTTTCTTGTTGGTAAAGAGAGCACGCCCGCTGGAAGATTAAACAGCGGGAGGGGTCCCTACAAACCTTTCTCACATACTCTCTAATAAAGATATCTTTCCAGATAATGCCTTGCATGGCACTGGAGTACTATAGTTATGAAATATTGAACTTTGGCGGGAATTCAGTGTTGTTGTTGGCGCCAATAGGTCAGCAGAACGCTCTGCCTACTAATTTTGTAGCGCCATCAAGTGACCAAATGATATAACCCTTTAGTATGTCCCAGAGAGTGTTGAAAATAAAGCGATGATGATATAGCCCAAGATTTTGGTTTGATAAGTGGTCTCGTGTGACAGCAGTCTTAATTATTAACAGTTTCTGTAATTTAAAAAAAAAACATTCAGAATCTTCAGAAATGTGATTCAACAATTAGGCTTATGAGATCATTATCCTTTCTGGCATGTAAAATATGTGTATAGAAACTCTTCGAAATGAAAACGAGCGAAAGATAAGTAAGTGTTGCTATATTAAGAAGAAATATTTCTACAATAAGTCCTTGTGGAATCGGCCTGCAGGATGCATAAAAATTTTAAATGCATTATAAGGTTTGCATACAGAAAAAAAAACCAGAAATATAAATTTAATCACAGCAAAAGATTAGATTCTAGAATGTCCAAAAATAATTAACTATAAAATAATCTAATATCAGTAATTTGAAATGAAGTAAATTCCGTTAAAAGCAATAATTTCAATTCTTCAATTCATTATTTTAGAGCTAAATCAACCTTAATCAACCGGAATAAAATTTTACCGATAGTTTTTATAAAACTACATAGATTACAAAAAGAAAAATCCTGGATATGCTGTAACATTTAAAATTAAACGTTATAAAATACAACTTTTGTTATACAAAAGAAGTGAAAAATAGTTACTAAGAAATCTGCAGATAACCTTGCAAGCAATTGTTATGCCAGAGAAATATTAAACATGCGGACAAAATCTGATACAGCTTTATAATTTCAATAATGATTCATGCCGAATTTCAGCTATCCAGTTTCTTTATGAATAATCATTTTCAAAATAAGGTCTTTCACTGATGGATTTCGGTGAGAAGTCAAATTTCAAACGAGTCAGTTTGTTCATTTATTTGTATAATTCTGGCGGTTGAATGTAACGTCTGGTGGATCAGTACTTCCTCCTGGCATACAAGAAACGAGTCAGGTTGAAAGTTGACAGAATTCTATTTTTAGTAGTGAGATATTGCATACCAGATTTCTTTCACACAAGCCATTACATTTTAAAGCCATCTCTTTTACACGTATTAGAAAGTAAAGAGCTAACATAACCAACTTAATTATGAATTTCGTTCAAAACTTTATACGAATCTAATTTAGATGCTAAAAAGGCACACCAAGTTTTATTTACCTTATTAGTTAGAGTTAAGGGAAACAGTCAAAATCAGCACTCGACACTGCGTAAACAGAAGGCTAATAACTTTACCACCATTACAACATTAAATTATAATGAAGAATATTTAATTATACAAACTATAACTATACAAATAATAAGATTACGGGAATTTATCTTTGTCTCCGGGATAATATTTGTATCTCTTAATGGGTTCCAGTGGTAAAGATGAAAAAAAACACTCAACTCTGAAGCTACAGGAAATCTATGCACTACCTTCTCAAAATCTGAAAAGATGAAAAAATGCGAGTTAGTCTGCTTCTATGTAGATTTGTTAAAGAGTACTAACATTTACTTTTTAAATCTGAATGATATTAAGTATTTTGTATTTATAACTGCAAAATGGGAAACACTTTAAGAACTTCCTAGTATTTTATTTTGACAACTCAAGTTCATTTTTTTTATTTTATACTAACCGTCTTTAGCGACCAGCCGGTTCGCTAATCTTAATGCTCGTTAAAATTTTAATAATTAAATATTTTATGTAATTCCTACTTTAATGGCTCCTTCATTAAAATATTTTAAAACTTCAAATTTTGAAAGTTATTTTGACACTCATAATATTAAAAAGGCCTTCAGTCATAACGTAATATGTATCTCTCTTATTTTCTGTTAGCTCCCGTAGAATTTATGTTTTAAATTAAAGTGGAGAGGATTAATCTCCAATTAATATAATAATAATTTTTGCTGAAACAAAGCATTTTTATAAATAAGATGATGATGATTATTGAAAACAGAATCACTGAGTATTTAAACCTTATGGGCACTAAAGAATATCTTTCTTATTTTATGTAATATCTCAAGAATTTGTCAACAAATTTTCTCAGATTCATCATGAGTAGATCGATTAATTTATAATATTTAATTTTAAATGCATGAAGCACTAAGAAAATAAACAAAATCGTTTGAAATAATCGACCGAAAATATATTAAGCCTATCCTTTTTAGCGTGGAAAAAAAAAAAAAAAACTGAAGCCTTACTCATTTGGCGGTGGGGAAATGAAAAGATTTTTTGACCGAAAAGTTAGTTTTTATTTAATAATTAAAATTCTAATTAAAAATTCAATAAAATGAATCCCAGGTGCACATTCCCGGCCTCCAAGGTACGCATGTGCCAAATTTGGTAGCAGTAGGTCGAACGATCTGGAATGTAGAGCGCCAACACGCACGCACACACACATTGAGCTTTATATTAGTATAGACTTAACATTTTTAGTTACATCTAATTAGACAGCAAATTCCGTTTTAAAAATAATATTGTTCCAATTAACTAAAAGTTAAAATATCTGAGATGTGTATTCATTCTATTGACTTTTTCAATCAAAAGATAAAGCTTTTTGTTTAGAAATGATAATAAATCAATGCTCAGACGATTCATGAATAAATAAAAGAATGGTTAATTGTTGATCAAAGAAAAAGATAACTTCCACTGGAAGTCTTCGTTTTTATCTTTTAGTTGCTTCTAAAATTCTTACTGTGGGACATTTAATACTATTTGCCTACTGATATCCGAGAAAACGTTTTCAACTTGTTACTTCTTGAAAAAGTGAAAACGGAGCAAAATCACTTAAATTCTTCCCATTACATCAAAAACAGAAATCGCATGAGCAATCATTAAAAATATTAAAATATTTAAATGCGTATGTATATTTGAAATCTTATGCAATTGTCTGCCGAAATGAAGAAAAAAATTATAGTTGAAATCGTGTTAATAAAATCCAGGAATCTCAGAGAAAAAAATACATGAATTTGCGGGCTGCAAAATGTAGAACCCTTTCAATTATTATCAAATGTGTAGATGAATTTAAGGGTAAGATGCTTATAAGGTTTTATTTCTGTAAAAAATAAATTAAAAGACATTAAGCAAAGTTCCTTAAAAATTCAACGATTGCAGGCATTAGCGTTTCGTATGCGTACTATGTTTAGATGTCTAGATATAAGAAAGCGTGATATATTTTAATTGAAAAGATTTCAGAATGAAAAAAATTTTCAAAGCATTACAGTTTTAATTTAACTATAATACTATTTGGACATAACACACGGGCTAGTTAGGGGGGAAAAACTAGTATTTTTGTACAGTGATGAGATGGCAAGGACAAAACTCAAGCTTTCTCGCCCTCTCCAAACTTCCACACCATACGAAAGAAAGGAACCATAAGAAAGCAGGTCCACAGCCAGTAGCCTCCAGTATGGAAACCGAAATCTAATCATTACGACATCACGGCTCCCTTAAAAGCGCTGAGAAAAGGACCTTGACAGAAGAATTGTAATCAACAAGATGTGCTCCAGAAAGGATTCATCAAAATATTTATACGAGAGAATAAAATAAAAAAGAAAGAATGGTTAATTATAATTATAGAAGACAGATGAAAAGATGATGAACCAGAACGGTCACCAAAACTAAAGCAGAACCATTTTTGTATAAAGTTGATTTCATGAGAATTTAAAATTTAATTAAAAGCTTTATAAGAAATGGTGATGACCTGTTAGCTTGTCACGTGTATCATCAAACAGTTATTCTTTCTCAAGTGCTGACATGAAGCAATATTTTAATTAAGAATATCAAAATCAATAGGTGGAATTAGTTCCCTTATTTAAATTGGTTTAAAATGCAATAATTAATCTAATTCAGGAATGTTATTTAATTCTTTGCAATTGAGCATACTGATAAGACGATTAAATACATCAAACTGGTATAATATTAAATACATCTTTTTAATACTGTCCGATTTCTGTAGCTATAAAAATTGTAGGATATCAAAGCAGATATAGGAGAAGGATAAATATCTTCAGGGGAAAAAAAAAACGATTTTTTAAATAGTTTGCCATATGAAAATAAAAAAAAGCAAATTTAAAATAAATTATCGATATCAGTGATATTAAAAAGCGCAATTTCTATGGAAAAATATTCAGTTAAAAGTTAAGATATCCGAAAACATATTTAACAAATATGACGCAATAAAAGTTTTTTTAAAGAATATTCCATTTTATTCTAGCTTCCAGAGTTGCCAGCTGATCAAACGATAATAAATCGATTTCGGATCGTCAGAAAATTGTTTGAGTAGGCGTTCATAATTTGAACCAACTGATTCGAAATGGTTACAAACAACCAATGTTAAAACTGAATTTTAGATATCGGAGATAACCGGCACATTAAAAAACGGGAGGTGAAAGCGTTCGGAGAACACTAGAATAAAAAGATTTTTGAGATAAAAATGGCTAAATGGTATTAAAATTTTCTATTTGTTAAAAGTATGATGTAAATTAACTTTGTTTTATTGGCGTATTAATAAATTACTTACAAATGAACTATGAAACAAATACAAGACAAACATCAGCGATTTTAAAAGCAAAACGATTGTTTTTGGTCTTGAAATGAATCGAATTACAGAATATTTAAATTCAATGCCCTCTAAGAAGTTATTTCACAGGCATATAACTAGGGCAAGTTTATAAGATATCATTTACACTAGGACATCGAAGGGATGCCGCATACGATGTGTCGTTTGATAAGGAAGTTATATAAAAAGCTGTTACAAATGCATCAATTATTTAAAATTATTAGAACCTGACATGTCTGATAAAGCATAATATAATTTTAACAAACGGCGATATTTTAAATTTTTTCTTAAATTTAGAATTTGAATCACGTGCATTATTTTTTAAATACGTAAAAATATCTTTCCTTTTATTCATGAACACACGTTATTTTAACAGATTTTCAACATTAAGAATCTGCCGTTTACATAACAGATAAATCTCAATATAATAAGATTTTGTTTCTGGCTTTGTAGATAAAAATTAATTAAGCAGAATTAATAATTGTCTTCCAATGAATTATTATTCGATTCGTTAGCAAACGAACAAAAGATTTAAACTAAAGCACTGAATTCCCCAAAGTAAACACACTATAGAAGTTTACGATACAACTTAACCGCAGAATAAAACAACAATTATTGCAGATGTGCAAATTCAACTCGCAGATGGCATTTTGTTTTTAAGAGATAACAGGGTTGCCAGAAGAATGTATGGGCCGCCATTCTTCATTAAAATTCTCAAAACTAAAAGAATGATTAAGAAGACGCCTCTGAAAGACCTCTAACTCAATGATTACATAATCCAAAAGAAGTAAGGAATTTGAATAAGCATGCATTTAATTTCGTACACAAGTGAGATAAAATAGTTTTGCAATATAGAGCTCAATACACAAACATTTATTTTCTTTAATAAATAAAATAGTAATATTCAATAAAAAGGTTCGATATTTAAAAATTATAGAAATTTGAGTTAAAACTAGTAGTTTATTTAAGTATGGTCAATAATTTAGCTATTTGAAACTCCTTTCAACCAAAAAATAGATTTTTGTCACAATATCATATTTAACGGCCACTAACATTAAAGCCCTTTTTTCATAATTAGTTGATTCATATTTAACATGATAACTAAAATTAAAATTATTAATCAAATCGAAACAATATTCATTCTGTTAGTATTATTTAATGTAATTTATTAGCTTCTTAAAACAAAAGATTTTATTCAATAGATTTTTAATGAACTATTTTAAGATTATTTTTTAATTATAAGAAGTAAATAGTTAAAAACCTTAGCTACAAAATTTTCTTATCAATCGTCTATATAATGCTAAAAATTGAAACTTTCTCTTTAAAGGAAAATGAGATACTGTGCTCTTGTTTTACCGTAACACCTCTTAATAGAAAAAAAAATTGCGCAAATCAATAACTGTTGAATATATATTTTATATTGATGACGCATTGATTTTTCTATTAGTATATTCCCTTTTTCTGTTTACAGAGATGGGAAGTATTGAAGTGGTAACCAATAACGTTGAATTTTTTTCGGCAATTGCTCGCGAAAAACTTCCAGATAAATTCTGTGTTCTGAGGAATCTAATGTAAGTGAACAAAATCAGACGATTGCATTAATTCGAATGGAAATTCTATCGAATCCTGAAGTAATTCAAATTAAACTGGCTTAAGGTAGGAGGCAGGCAAAAAGTTATGCGATTTAATTTTTGAAATATTCTAACCCAATTATCCAAAAAAAAAAAAAAATCCTTTTCAATCACTGAAACGCTTCCAGTTTATACAAATATTTTTTACTATAATTTTTCTACACTACATAAATAAACATTTCATAAACACAAAGCATCTTTGGTTACAAAAAACAAATACCTGGAATGAAAGTTAATATTTTTATATCGTTAAAATTAAACTTCAAAACTTAGCATTGTCCCCACGCTAAGTTCCCAACCATCAGGATCAAACAATGTTAATTTTATGCCAGGTTCGATTAGTTGTTGTTGAAAGTTTCAAGCATGACAGTAGTTAGATGTTTAAATGTTATTATTTAATTATTACAGAGAATACAAAGTTATTTTTTAAAAATAAATTCTTGTACTTAATGCTAAAATTAATATTAATGGGAAACAAAAGTTGTAATTTTGAAACATGACACTGGTTTTACTAGGAAATATAAACGATTTTCACTTCTTATAATACCTTGCTTTAGATGCTAAATATTCGAATGCCATTTATAACCGTTTTCTTTTTTCGGACTTGAACCATTCGGACTTGAAAGAATGAAACACGATCGGCATATTTTAAGAATCATTTTATAGCTACATATCAGCTTAAAAACACTTTTTATAAATTAGAGAAAGAAAGATTTTATTGTTAACAAGTTACTTCCAAAAATTAGTTTTAAAACTAAAAATGGAAGAATTGAATAAAATCACGCAATAGCCCAAATGTAGATCAAACTGTACAGCAAATATTATTGTAAAATGTATGATAGAATTAAAACAAAATTACGAAAGTTTATATACGTTAACCATAAATAAATAACTATTAGCAAAACTAATGCGCAATTTTAAAACATTAATTAAAAAAGGTATTTCAACAGTGAAAACAACTTTTAGCAGACGTCAGTAATATGCAGCAATATTTACTACCGATCAAAAAAAGAATATGTCTAAAAATGGCATTTTCATTATTTCTTGCTAAAACTCGGAATATCTAAAGGAAATGATTATCGTTTATTTACATGGCGAATACACAAGTCAGCATTAGAATAAGAGTTTTGGTATAACATAGTACTAGTAAAATGCGAGTAGAAATTCAAATTTTCATCTGCCATGATTTTACATGAAAAAATATTCTAAGATTTTAAATATATTTTCATCTACTTTAAATTAAACCTTTATAAGTCAAGATTATACAAATTGATATAACACGCAGCTGATTTTAATTTTATTTCAAAAAGACGAAGACTCAATCATAGTATCAAACAGTGAATATCGTTAAGATTAAACAAACTATTTCATCTGTCAATGAAATTACAAAATGCTTTAAATTAAAAAGCATAACCTTCTCAAAAACTAAAACGAAGATAAATTCGTCACAGATTTAACAGAAGGGAAACAGAATTTAAAAGGAACTTTTACAAAATAGAGCTCTCAGTACGCTTGCACTCTAGAGTTTTGATGACATAATGGATCCAATGCGTGATCACAAGGGTAAGGAAAGCGGTAGAAAGTCTAATAAATTATCATAAAGTGCGTCTCAAAAGTATATGGACATGCGATTGTTTGAAGTAACCGTTGAAAGAATAAAGCAATGATCACGAAAAAAATAATTAGCATATGGAATCATAAAAAACGTATATTACAATACATAAATATTATACTTGTATCACAGATTGTGTGTAAAAAAATAAAATTCAAAATATGATGTCCCAAAAATATATGGACAATGAAAAAAAAAATCGCTTTTATTTCTTCTGTACCAAAAAATTTGCATATTCTGCAGTCTATACATCTGACGTAACAACTTCAGAGCATAAAAGCGCAGCTCGTTCTTCAATTCTTGAGTAGTTGAAAAATGCGATGCAATGTTCAATTCTTTGCTGCTGCTGCTGCTGCTGCTGCTGCTGCTGCTGCTGCTGCTGCTGCTGCTGCTGCTGCTGCTGCTGCTGCTGATATAGCAAAAATTTGGAGTTTAAAAGCTCAAAATGTTAAAGTTTCTGATATTGCTAAACAAATGAAGCGTAGCAGATCTGGAATTTATGAAATTTTGTCAAAAGAAGCAAATTCTATTGTAAAAAAGCGTTCAGGAAGACCAAGAAACCCAGCGATAAGACGGAGAGATTTTGCGCGTAATTTCAACCCAGAAGAAGTCTATTCGTAAAATTACGAAGACTTTAGAGTTTCCAATTTCCAGATCTACTGTTCATCGTTGCATACAGTAGAGCAAATTTCATAGATGTAGCAGACTGCGTCGGACCCCTATGCTGAAATTGCATCGCAGAAAATCACGCGTCCTTTGGGCATGAAAAGTACATGCATTGGACGGATGAATGGTTAAATATTTTCTTCAGTGACGAAAAACTCAAATTAGATAACCCCGATGGCTGGGCATAGTACTGGCATGATTTACGACGAGAACCTCATGAGTTCTTTCGTTGACAACAAGGATCTCTCATGGTGTGGGGCGCGTTCTGCTTCAACGGAACAACCGATATTGCTTTTCTTGATGGTTGACAGACCTCTGAAGATTATCAAAATGTCGTCAAAAGCAATCTACTTCCAACTGGAAATATCCTAGGAAGGAAAAACTAGAAATTTCAAAAGGATAATGCGTCGATTTACATCTCGCACTCAACAACAGCTTGGTTTGCTCAATCGGCTGTTATAGACTGTCCAGATATTAGCCCAGACCTGAATCCCTTGGGAAAACCTTTGGGAGCACTTGCACGGGATGTGTATGCTTATGGTCGTAAGTTCTCGACTATTCAGGAATGAAAGCAACAAGTAGAGCAAGAGTTGGTTCTCTTGAGAGCCGCACTTTCTTCAAAATTTAGTTCGAAACATGCCTGATAGGATTTTCAAAATAATTAAAAGCAATGAATCCAAAATTTGAATTTAAATACAGAATATTTGAAAAGTCGATATATTTTTGGGACAGCCAATTTTTATTATTTTTTACATATATTCTATAAAGACTATACTGTATTTCTTTGTTGTAATAAGCATCTGTAATCATAATATAAGTTTATTTTTTTCATAATTGCTTCATTTTTTGAACTGTTACTTCAAAAAATCGCCTGTCTATATACTTTTGAGATGCGCTTTAATAATTTCGGATGCTCTCAGGAATTCGCCTCGGAAAATCTTCGAAGTAGTAACAGATGAAAAAATATAATAAATAAAACGATGTAATTCGTTTCTACTAGCCTATCAATCCCAATCTTTCTCGCTCTTTTTGTTTTCAATTAGTGTTTCTAACGGCCGTGATTAAATATAGCTAAATTTCTATAAATAGAAAAAACAAGCATGTGCGTGTTTTTTATTGTTTCTTTTATGAAGATATTTTGGAAAAAATCGTTTTCAGTATAAAAATTGTAATTTCTGTATTCAGTCTTTGGTTTAACTAATAATATCACAGAATAAACTAGATGAATAGAAAAATAAGCATCAAATGATCAATTGTCCTTTCATTTTTACCATATATATTTATATGATTGCTACAAGTGACGTGATTTTTAAATGCTAAATAAATAAATATAAAAGAACTTGGACAAGTACTGGTTTATTTTACTCCGATAGAAATTATAAAATTTATAAAGTTTAAGCCACAGTGAAGAATAAATTCTTAGATTCACTTTCTTTGTGGTTTAAGCAATCGAACAATGTTTGCGCGTAGAATAATACCAAAAGTGTCATACTAGGCCTTTTTAGCTTAGTCATATTTCAAAGTTGAATTTACATTTTTAACTACATCTTTTTCTTTTATATAATTATAAAACTGGATACAAATAATTTTAAAATTATTAAGACAAATAAAAAAAAATTGCTAGATAAAATTGACTGATATAATGCTGTTTGGTTCACCCCCCCCCCAGAGCTAATAGTCCTCCCCCATTTCCCGTATATATATTAAATATAGACCTGAGCGTATAAAATATGCTTTTATTTAATAGGCTAAATTTTGCTTTAAAGAAATTATTTTTTTTACTAAAGATACGCAGGCTCATCCCCTACCAAAAACTATGTTACAAAATTTTCTTTTATGTATGAATAAATAAATATAGCACTTGGATGAAAAAGAATGTCACAAAACTATAATTTTATTAATTTTGTTACTATAAGCAAATTGATATTTATTTTCAAAATCTTTGTCCAAAAGATTATAGAAATCTTTCCCGTGTGAGGTGCATTCAGAGATTCAAAAACAACAAAAATCTCCCTACTTCCCTGATTTTTCGGCCTTTCTGCAAAACGGCTTCAATTGCTGCTTTCACTTGAACCTTGCTCCAAGTTTCCTTACTAGTACTTCATTTGAAAAATTTCGAAGTATCTAAAAAACATACAAAGTGCCCATTTCAGAAAGGATTTTTTCTAACGGAGTAATACCTTGTACCAGTTGTCATATTGCGTGGAACTACTCCTCGAAGAATTTCTGCATTCTAAAGGTATTCCTTCAATTAGAATTTACTAAATTGACTTTGAAATTGGCTTCATGTAAAAGCTAGGTTTTGCAATATTTTCTGATGGAAGCTTTTATTCCTCTCATAAAGTCTTTCCTTAAAAACTGGCCGAAAATTATAAAAAAAAAAACAAAAAAAAAAAACATTAATTCATTTTAATAATTAAAAATTTTCCAATAAAAATTAATGTTAAGAGGCTTATTTTAACACACGTCCCTTGTATCATGTAGGCAGGTGTTTCAAAGAAATTCCCGCGCTTTCTACTGCCGAAAAGATTTGTGAGTGAAATTGTCGTCTGCACGGTATTATCTTTCGCCATGAGCTAAAATATAAATAAAACAAAAATCTAAGCAGATGTTTTCTAAAATCGTTCTTAAAAACTCTTCAATCCTATTCAATGCATAACTGCTATTTAAAAGTTTGTCCCACAAACGATATCGAAATTCTACAATAGGTTTGTAAATTTTCAAACCGGGAAATATGTTAATTAGTTCAATATGGGCGAAATCAAAAAATCTTACTCCGGTTGCATTACAGAATTTTTCTATGACTTTTTTTATAAGTAATAACTGTCATGAAATACAACAATATATACATCGCTTTGATAGGCAGATTATAAATTTTAATACAATTCTTATTTTTTCAGTAAATGCATTAAAAAATATTTATTTCCAAGCTACATTTATTTTGTTCTACAATTGAATTGTTACGAATAATTTTAACTGTCATAAAATAAAATTTTCTCAAACGGGGTTAATTTGTGATGGAGTGGAACATCAATAATGAAATGACCAGCGGAAATGGCATGACAATACCCAATATCAGTTTAATAAACGGAATTTAAGACAGCTGACACATGGCAAGACATCTAAATTTGGGTTTTACATCGTTGACATTGAGGCAGTGTTTTAAAATTCTTTTTAAAGTGTGCTGCTGTTTAAAAGTTGATTCAAAGCTTCGTGTCTGGACGGTTGATGAAGACTTGAATTCACCATCAAAATGGCTGTTTTCTGATTCCATTTTGCAAATACTCATTTCTGCATCTACAAAAAGATAGGAAATTCTACAAAATCTTTTAAACATTACTCTTAAACCATTATGCGACACTCATTAGGAAGCCAAAATAGATACGGATAAAGCAGTGTACATACAGTTCGAACAAACTTGTAATGTGTTAGAATTTATTAATGCAAATAATAATAGAGCGGTATTCGAAGCTAAAAGTCTATTGGATTCAATATAAGAAATGATATTTATTGTATGTTTAATAGTATGATTTGCAATATTGTCCAAAATTAGCCCTATCAATAAACTACTTCAAGTAAAAATCATTGTTCTCGACCGCGCTTTTAATTTAGTTAATACAATGAAAAATAATATACAAAATTTAAGAACCAAATTTAACTCATTTTTAGACGAAGCAAAGGCGATTGCACGTAATTTGAATCTTTCAGAACATTTTCCGGTTGAGGGATTTGGATGTTATTTCTTAATTCTGTAACTGATACTGTTATTGTCCAGATAAAAGACGAATTTAAAAGTATTTCAAATGAGTCACTGATATTAAAACTTTAGGAAGACATGAATTTGAAAAATGTTCCCAAAACTTTGTAACGTTTTATAATAACGATGTAGATGAAAATCGAATCAAATAATTGTTTCTCGAAGGGACATGAATTTGAATTAAAGGGATGTCAATAACGCTCTATGCATATTGCAGTATGTTATTAATTGATAACTATGATTTATTTCTAAATGTATTAAAAATTTTCTTTACATTGCCAGTTACTATAATAAAGGCTGAGATCTCTTTCAGCAAATTAAAATTAATAAAGAATTGTCTTCGGTCAAGCAAGTGTGTATAACGCTTAAATGCACTTGCATCGAAAAAGAAATTGCAAAGAATTGTAATTTTGCTGAAGTAGTCAATAGCAACACACATTGAATGAACATGCAGTAGTAATTTCTGTTCGTACTTGTATATTTTTGGACTTCGTAAAAAATATAGGGCCCCAATTGGTTTCTTGCACCCGGGCCTCTTCAAAGAGAATGCCGGCTCTGCCCGTGCGCAATGTGTAACTTAAGAAATTCAGGGGTAACTGGACTCTCCTAAATACAGTTTCCCAAGCCCTAAATCATTTTTTCCTCCAATTACCCTGAATCAATTTTTGGAATGCAACACGTCTTCATAGTTTGTACTTTCTCGTATGCGTGGTATAGAGAAAGTAGAATAATTGTCAAAAAAAAAAAAAAAAAAAGCGAACTCGAGATTTTGAGAATTTCCACGCTTTAAACTTCCCAGAAAACGCATTTTAAGAAAATGTCTACCTTTTTCTATGTGACACAGATACTCAAAAAATGCTTTGAGCTAGATGACTGAAATTTGGTATGCAGCCTTTAGACCAAATTTGCAGATTTTTATCCAATTCAAAGTAAAATCTGTTCAAAGGAAGCCGTCTGTCTGGCTTTTTGAATATGTCAACACGTTAATTATAAAACGAAGAGAGCTAAATAATTACAATTCGGTACAAAGATTTAGAATTATAGTGCGGGCACCTGTCAAATTTTTAGCCAAATCCAACAATAGGTTGAGTGTCTGAGGTCTTCAACGAGAGAAATATGTAAACGAGAATTTAAAAAAAAAAGCAATGACTTAAATATATCAAATTTGGCATGGGATTTTATGACTACAAGTGTATTGTTTGCCAAAGAATTCTAAAACCCGCCGCCCTTTTGCGCATGCGTTAGGATGGGTTTAATTTGATAAAATAGGGTGAGAGAAAAGAGAAGATGTTTACATTTCAAAATAAAGTAAATTCCAGAAATGGCGCACATCTTTCCGTGTGTCACCCCTTAGTGAGATAGAATCGCCGAAAAGGGGTCGTCGCAGAATACTGGAACGAAATGCATTTCTGTGTCAACTTTCTGTTTCAAGCGATTGAGAAAAACGAGTATAAAGCAAAAATTTGATTTTTAACACAAGCCAGGGATTAATCGTCAAAAACTATTCAAGTATTGCACGATAGATTCAGTAAGAATGCCAAATCTATGCTAAAGGTTAATATTTTAACCGTTGTTTGCGAATACCATCCCGGACGTTCTTTGTCATCACAAGTTTATTAGAGTGTGCGAGTAAGTTTTGGGGAGACCAATGCAGCTGGTTTTTTTTCCAACACAAAATATGGAATCAACAGAAGTTAATGTTGTGTATAATAATCGAAATTCCCTAACTGTCATATTGGAATGGAAGGAAATCAAATGGAATTAGAGCATTTCTTTAAAACTATTTTAGTTATTTTTATTGCAATTGTAAGAATACATTTAACATAATAGTTTAAACTGAATAATTTCTGAAGTGGTAAGAAAAAAAAATATCTTCTTTTCATAAACAACACCTTAGCTTAACATTTTTACTGTAATTGATGATTTGACTGTTATTTAGAAGGAAAGAAAATCAAATGGAATTGGGACAAACTTAAAACTATTTTTAATAATGCAAAAGAAGCATGGAATGTCCCTGTAGCTAGTCGTTTTACAATAATAATATTAGCAGAGTAAAATCGATTAAGATAAAAAATGAAATCATAAATTTTGAATTCGTAAACAAAACAAATGAAGGGAAAGATTAAATATTGAACTGGGTGTATTCGGAAAAGGAATAAGAAAATAAGTTTCACTTTCAGTGATATGATATAATGATGCGATCATTCCAAGAATAACCGGTCCGTTCAGTTTTCAACCCATTCACGGATTTCTGCTTTTTTATTTATTCCTGTTAAGGGGATGGGCGAATACATATTCTGAGGAAACAAGAGAAGAATGTTTTGTTTCTGGCTTTTTCTTTCCTCCCCTGGAGTGGTCGGGGATCAGCCGATACTTCAGATATCGGCTGAGACACGACCTTCGTAATACGTTTTACGAATGTCGTGGCTGAGACCGCATAATGTCAATAGGGGGAGTTGTTCCTTTGCAGTTTTAGATTGAAGGAAATTCGCGACTCTTTTTATTGCTTAACAATTACAACATATTCGCCTATGCAGACTTTAAGATTTTACATTAATATCGTACATAAAATTGAAATCGACTGATTCGTTCGATGTCTTTTTATTATATTCACCTAAGAATGATCGGTCGTATATTAATTTTTAAGCCTTATGAATAAAATATTTTTATTTTTCAGTGCCCAAGGTAAAAATGTCAATAGCGAGGAAACTTGAGATTCATTTTACTTGAAGTTGGAGTTTTTGATATTTCTATCTCATTTCTGCTGTTTTTGATGACGAAGCATTGCTTAGTGTATATTATGAGGTTTCATGGTACATTAACCTGAGAATGATCAATTTTATATTAATAATATTTTTAAAAAAATTCTTTTTTAAAAGTTGATTATTTTTCACGCATTATATATACAACAAAGAAGTCTTATATTCCTTTTTGCTAAATATATTTTGAAAAAAAAAATGTTATCGTGTAAATATTCTCATACAAAATACATACTTTTATGGATGCGATTATCATAGATCTTTGTAAAGGAAACCCTTCATTTCTTCTATGCAATAAGAAAGAACCGTTAAATGAATGGATTATTCTATAACTAATTTTATATTCCTCTTATACGCTTTTTGTATTCTTAATTATTTTAAAACAGAATTTTTATTAGAATTTTTTAAAATTCTAAAATGTGTGTTTTAAATCTAATTTTTAAGGATGGATGATGTAAATATATTTATGCGTTGCTCTGAAATGCAATTCCTTTAAAATTGGGGATTCCTCCATTTCCTACACTGTTTAACATTTGAGAGACGAGACGAAATATGCTGTGGTGTCCACGATGTGATGGTGAGTTCTGGATTGGTAAATTTGCTGGAGTGGATGAGGTCTGGGGCTTGAGTGAAAAATCGTTGGTAGGAGGCGGCTCCAATTCAGGTGGATTTTCCAGAAGAGGAGCCGAGATGTATCTTGCCTTGGTATGTATGGGAGGTGTGCAGGGGTTGGAGTATTATCTAGGTTTTAGTCCAATGAAGAAATTACTGTATGGCTCATGAGAACTTTGATTGCGTTATTGCGATAAGGTAAGAGGATAGATAGGGGGAATTTTATGATTTACTTTTAATTTAATATTCATTTAAAATTAATGTGATCGAGATGTGAAGGGTGATTTGTGAGTTTTATCATTAGGTTAAAATTGGTTACGTTTTAGGAGAATTAGTCTGGGTCTTTTGCTATTTTTGTTTGGTTGATAAATTTCTATCTCTTTTATTGCTTCGTTATCAATGTGGATTATATCGTGAAAGAATTTTTCTGCAATGCTTTTGATGAATTCTTTTATTGAAGGGATATTGAGGGCTCGTCTTATATCGTCGTTTCTCATGAACCATCTCGCTTTTGTTATTTGTCTAAGGATTATATTTTGGCACCTGTCTATGATGTTTATGTTGGATTTTGCTGCGTATGCCCAAACTGGACAAGCATACGTTAGGGCAGGTCTTAACATAGCTGTATAAACAAGCAACTTATTTTCCCTAGTCATTTCTGAATTCCGAGCAATAAGGGGATATAATTTGCGGGCGTTATATCGGAATTTTTGTTTGACATAGTTAAGATGGGAATTCCAAGTTAAGGTTCTGTCTAATATTACACCGAGGTATTTGGCTTCCTGAGACCATGGGATTTCAACTTCATTAATTTTAATTAGGCTTTGGTTAGTTTTCCTTTTCTTTGTGAAAAGCACTGTTATTGTTTTTGAGGCATTTATTGCGATTTTCCACTTTGAGAACCAGCTTTCTAGTTCTTGGATGTGTTTGTTTAATGCGTGAGTAATGAATTTTATGTTTCTATTTTTGGCCAGTATAGCTGTGTCATCTGCGAAAATACATAGTTTGGTATTGTGTTTCTGAGGTATATCGTTAATAAATATTGAGTATAAGGTGGGGGATAATTTAGCTCCTTGCGGAACACCTGCTTTTATGGAGCGAAGTTTGGTGAGTGTGGCGTTAACGCGTACTGTGAAATTTCTGTTAAAGAGGAAGGAGGAAATTAATTTTACGAGAGGAGAAGGAGTGTTGCAAGAGATTAATTTATAAATGAGTCCTTCCAGCCACACTCTATCGAATGCTTTTTGAACATCGAGGAAAACCGCTCCCGTGTTTTCTGTATTCTCGAAGCCTGCGGTGACATACTCAACGACTCTAAGGAGTTGGTGGGTGGTAGACAATTTGGGTTTAAAGCCGAATTGCATGGGGATTAGAATGTTATTGTTGGTCAGGTGCTTATTAAGTTTTTGTAGGATAAAGTGTTCTGTTATTTTGCTGAAATTAGGAAGGAGTGATATTGGTCTGTAGCTGGTGGGATCAGTAGGATCTTTTCCAGGCTTTAAAATAGGAACCACGACAGCAGTTTTCCAAGATGAGGGGAAGTATTTAAATTTGAAAACGAGTGTGATTATTAAGTACAGTTTGAATTTGGTGGTGAGTGGAAGATTTTTGATAATTTTATTTGAAACACCGTCTATCCCTGGAGCCTTTTTTACATTTAATTTATTTATGTACTGGAAAAATTCCATAGGCGTTGGAGGCTCTAATTCGGAGTTGATCGGAGTTTTTAAAAAGTTTTCTAGGGTATTGTTTACTTTGTTTTTTGTGTCAGTGTTGTGCATGTTATTCAAGTTGAATTGTTGCTCCAAGCTATCAGCTAAAGTTTCGGCTTTATCAGTGTTTGAAATGGCAGTACTGGCTGGGCCTTTAAGGGCGGAGATTTTTGTATGTGTTTTCCTCATGTGTTTTGCTGTGTTCCAAAGTGAATTATCGTTGGGTTGAAGTGCTAATAGCTTGTTTTTCCAGTCCTCTTGCAAAACCCGTTTTCTGGTTTTTTCTATTGCTCTATTTAATCTGTTTAGGTCTCTTTTATCAGATGGGTCTCTAGTTCTTTGCCATTTATGACGCGCGCTATTTCGTCTATTTAACAATATTTTTAGTTCGTTGTTTACGTATTGGGTTTTGGGATCGCGAAAAGTTGTTGTGATTGTGTTTGTAAAATTTGTGATTAGAGTTTCTAGGTCATCTGGTGAATTAACATTAATATTTAGGTCGGAGTTGTACAGCATGTTTGTTTTAAATTTAGTCCAGTTTGTTTTTAATTTATTGTTGTGTTTGGGGGTTTTAAAGCTAAAGTAAAAATTTAATAGAACTGGGTTGTGGTCTGAGCTTAGTTCCGGGACCGAGGATATGTCATATGGGTGTAGAAAATTTTTAGTTATTGCTAGATCTATGAAAGATGCAGTGTAGTTTCCGTAGCGAGTGGGGGTGGGTGGGGCGATGATTTCTAGTCCGGCGGAGTTCGCAAATGACTTTAAAATATTCCTTCTATTTGTGTTTTTGTTGAAGCCCCAGCTAATGTGGTGAGCATTACTGCTTAACATTTGCAGCATTGTTCACTTCTTATAAGTGTCAGAAATGGTCAAAGCTATTGCTTTCCCCTTCTGCAGATTTTCCGCCCAGTAGGAATGCTAATTAATTCCCAGTGTCAGTGTTGCTTGTCGCCTCGAATTTTCGCTATGCGGGAAGAATAGGTCCTTTTTTTTTTTTTCTATTTCTGAGAAAAATTGAAATTGTCTTGTAGTTTCAAAACGCAGCAAATATGTGTGGAAATTGGTAATCGTTTTACAGCTGTTTCATATAACACTGTATAAAACTTTAGTAAAAAAAACAAATGTTTATAATTTTTGCTTTGATAAGGATCTAGTTGTCATAAATTAAATGTGTCCGATCCTTTGAATTTTTTTAAATGTTTAAAATTATGAATACATTTTTATTATATTGAATTATAAAAAAAAATTTCGAAACTAGGGTGAAAGATTTAGTTTTTGAACCAAAATATACATATATGTATGTATTTGTATAATTTTAATATGGGGTGAATTTATTTCTTGTTCTGCTATTAAAATATTTGTATCTTTTTTTTTTTTTTTTTGTGGTGTGTGTGTGTGCGAGCGCATTTTTAAGAATAAGTAGAACTAATTTGATTTCATAGTATCTAAAAAATAGTATTGTTAGAATATTTTATAACCATTAATGAATTAAAATATTAATTATTTACTCTGAATTTTGATTAATTTTTACTATACCACATTTCTTCATAGCATTCGCTAAAATGTTGCGAATTCTACGTTTGCTTATCCATAAAAATAAGTACCGTATTAAAATTTTAATAGGGTACTTATTTTTAATTTACTGTATTAAAATTTTTCATTTTTTTTCATTAATAGTTTTATTTTATTTCTTTATTCTGTAAGTTTACCGTAGAAGAACTTAGTGTTTGAACTTTTTTCATCATTTTTCTATGGTTTAAATTTACTCCTGCATTGTCATTAAATGAATGTATATATATTTTTTGTGTACATAAAAATAAAGAAGAAACTAATTTGATTTTAGAATAAAATAATAACTAAGAATATTATACTGTGTACAACTGCATTAAAATTCAAATTATAACAAATGGTATTATACAATAAACAACAAATTTAATAATATTAATATCACGAATTTCATGTTGTGTCATTTAAACACATTTTTTTAAAAATGCTTTATTAACTTTCTTTTTTGCATAAAATCCTGTAGTCTCCAGCTATCTTGCATTTTTTTTTACATTAAGTCAGCTAAATTATATATTAAAAACCTTTTAAATGTAAATCTACAATAATCTCAATCAAGATTAGGGAATCAAATATATTCGCCAGAGGTTTTCAAAAGATTCTTAAAAAATTATCAATTTAAAATTTCGGGAACAGTAAAATAAAATTATTCTGATAAGTTTTTTATTTAAAATAAAAACTGGAAAAGATGTAAGAAGGCGAAAAAAAAAAAAAAAAAACCCTGCAAATATTAGAAAGGGTGGTGAAGAACGTGGTCTCCGCGTGTGTTTAGTAATTGCCTATTTAAATGAAAGATATTGATCCTCTTTTTCATATAGTATTTTTTACCAGAAGTCGAGTCATAAAAGGTCGAGTAAATTCGTGGGAGTCGAGAGATAAGGCCTCGGTGCTGCTTCGTGACATCATCATCACTAGGGTTATTCTCTACCGAATCGGGAATAGCGAACTCTTGCATAAATTGTTTTGTCTCCATTTTAGATGGGGATTCATTTCCTTTTATTTTCAACATTTGTTGAGAATTTTATTTTAAGCTCAAAGGAGATATACTAAAATCATAGCGTTCCTTTTTCGTTGATAGTAAAAATGCCGACTAAATAGAAATAAAAACTTAAATTGAACTTTAACGAAAATGGGAGTTTTCTTTTATTATGTATCTTTAATATTCCGATTATTTAAGGAAAAGGGGGTATTTTTAATCTTTTAAAGTAAAACTTTATGATAAAAGTATCTCTTTAGAATATAAATTTCAAATTTTTCAATGCATTTAAAGATAATATTTTTCTGTGAAGTCTTGAGTGTGAAAGAAATCTTATTTTCGTACAATGAGACAAGCCGAGCATTGCTTCCAGCAATAGGATCTGACTGTGAAATGGGAAACTCTCTGCATGTGATCAATAGGTTCCGTCGCCCGCCACATCTATTTGTAGTTTGGTTTGGTTTAGTTATATTAACGTCCCATTTGAAGCAACACTTGGGCTATTTTGGGACGGACCTCGTAATTTTGAACCGCGGTCAGATGACGAGGACGACACCTGAGCTGGCACCCCCTTATACTGGTTGTTGGAATATCATTGCCAAGAATTTTTCCTGTAGATAAGATAAAAGACTTGAATTTCAAAGAAGAATTATTTTTCAGTTAAAAGTTGCACCTTTCATCTGCAATTGCCTCATAGTAGATTTGTGACACTGCCTAACTTCTTCATTAGGCATATGAAACGGTATTAGCTTTGCTAACTATATGCTTGATTTTGGTTAAAAATTTTAAAAAAAATTTCTGGAAGATAGGGTAGCTGCTTGGGAGATGTTTTTCATTTATATGCTAAAGTACGAATGTAAATAGTTTATGATCAATACAGAGAGCAAATTCAGATATCAGATACTTTTAAAGTTTTTTTTAAATACTTTACAGGAAGATTCCTTCGCCCCATAAATTCTCCGCCAGAGTTCTATACCCTCTCTTTACATCATTTTACTTTTATAATGACTATTTGTCCACTCT
>JAPMOR010091545.1:184104-220051 GCA_026543865.1 Argiope aurantia | reverse complement strand
TACCATTATGACACATTGTTACTATCTCTACTCTATTATAAGACAAGCATTAATATTATGTAATGAGTTACTATTACTATTATACTATTATGACACATTGTTACTGTCTCTACTCTATTATAAGATTATCTCTATTCTATTCAATTATATTAGCCTGTATTGAGTTATTATTATTATTATACTATAATGACACATTGTTCTAAATTCACACAAATTCTAAAAAACAAAATTGTCTAAAAGTTCCATTTGTAGTATATATAAATGTTAAAATATACGTGAAGCATTATAAGAAATTATTTGACTTTGAAAAATTCTGTTCTAGAATATGTTGATAAAAATTACTGTAAAGAATTATTAACTAACGAATATAATTTTAATTCAAAATAAGTATAATTTAAATAGTAGAGGGAAAAGGAAAGAGAAGTTAGTGTTAGTTTTCGCGAAAAAGTCTAAGATAAAGACTTGTTCATTAAATTATTCATATTTGTTCCCAACAGTCAAATTCCATAAAATAAATCCCATTGAACAATTACTAGATAAGAAAACATTTTTCTAAATATTTGAATTCTGAATTTTGATTAATACTGAATTGAATTTATTCGAAATAAAATTAAAAATCAGCATAATTTTTTAATTAATAGTAACATATAAGTTTTAGAATTTCTAAACGATAACAATATCAATAATCTAAATCCTTACGATTTGGAAATTTTATTAAGGGGACTCTGAGAATTTCGGACAATCGACGAATATAGCGATTTTCCAATTTTGAGTGAAAATGATCCTTGAACCTTTGACTTATTAATCTGAAAATTTCAAAACAATTTGACAAGTATTTAGTGAGATATGGAATTATTTTGTCTAACTCGATATTAGGTGCCAAGTCCACTTCCAGTTTTTACGTCAAATATATTTCAAGTGCAAGCCTTTATTTTTTTTCAAGAAATAAAAAGCAGGCCAATTGTTTGACACTGTAACGATTAAACCTTTGTTAATAGTTTTACTGCTTTCGCTTTTCTTTTCGATTGAATTTCTCATAGGTTATTATAATTAAAATTACTAATTTCATTTGAATTTCAATGACATGATCTAGAATTTTTGCTGTGTACTAATAGATACGTGATAAGTGGAATTGCAGAGCATTTAATAAATATTTTGACGAAAAAAAAATTTATCGGACCAAAAAAGTGAAAATTTTAAATTTTTTTCTAATAATCCCCATATATGGGAATGGTCATTAATAAATATAATAATAATATATATTAATAAAATTGATATCTTAGGACTTACAAATGCCATTTTATGGCTTTGAGAAAAAAACCCAGCTTTATACTAGTTGTTTTTATGACAATTTGTTTGTGTTGAAAACTTTAAAGCTGTTTTTCTCGATTTTCTTTTTCCCCCAAAATTCTGTTTGCTACAAACTATTAAAAGTCAATATCATCTTGTTGTAATTGCTTGAAAATTTTTCTGGTTGCTTTTAAATGCATGCTAAATAGAATTAGGGTTGGATTTGTGAAAATTCTGTTTAGAATTTTTTCTAAAATGTTCAAAGTGAAAAAATCTCATATTTTCAAAAAAAAAAAAAAAAAAAAAAAAATCAACAGTTTTTTCTCAGAAACTCATATGTATAGATATCAAAAATTGGATCCCTTATTCTGTTAAATACAATGTGAGGTCCCTCTAAAAAATTTGGGGGAAAATATTGAAAATTGTACAAGAAGAAACATTTTAAAAAAAGGGTTAATATTTAAAAAAAATTGAAATATTTAAATTTGTAATTTTTGAAACTGAAAAATAATTTAGAAATTTACGTTTCTGCATAGTTTACATCTATATACCCCAAAATTAAAAAAAAAATGTTAGAAATTGGTGAAAAAATTTTGGGGGTACCGAGTCCCCTTAAATGCAAAATTAATAAATGTTCAAAATATGAAATATAATGAATATTTAAATAGATATTATTATGAAAACTAAATTAACTTGAACTGCATAAATTTGATATTTCAGAAAATTTTCTTTCTAAAGAAATCTTAACGTCAAGTGAAAGGAGATATCTTGTGGACAATTTTTCCAAGTGCATTTTGGCTAATATTTTTCAGCATTTATTTGAGAGAAAAATAATTTAGCTAATTTAGCGTTAAATAATAAATGATTTTAGGTATATTGATAACTTACATTTGTAAAACATAGATTATTCTAATTTTTTAATTAATTGTAAAGTCCAAATTGTCCAAAAGAAATAAAATCCAACGATGCTAGCAAAAACAAGTTCAAACTTACCTATTTGGATATAAAAATAGAAATTTTTAACGAAAAAACTTTGGTAAGTATTAACTATAAAAGAGAAACATTTGATTTTAAAATTTTAAAATTCGTAATTTCAATACTAAAATTTCCAAAAATTTAATTTTCTCTCAATTGAACATGAATAAAAAAAATTGTAATCACAAGTATTCTTATATTAAAGTAACAAATAATCTTAAAAATTTATATTTTAGTCATTTTTCTATAAAAACAATTATAATATAGATAGATAAATAAGAGAGGATAAATCTATGTTTTAACGGAATTTCATGGATGAAAATATGTTTTTTTTTCTTTATTTTTTCTCTTTCGACTTGATTTTTACTCAATAGATGGCGCTAAGATATTTCAAACAAAATCGTGTGATGACGATGCACCTTTGATTAAACTTTGTGGGCGTTTCAGCCTTGAATGCGGGAATTTCGAAAAAGTTAATTTTACTTGTGCTGAACGGTAAGTTACGTCTTCTTCTTTTAATTTTTTTGTTTCAATCTCTTTGGGAATAACTTTAATTTGTTTGTTTAATTTTCAATTTGGGGTCTAGAATTTCTGAAGTTTTTATTAATTTTATAGTGAGTTTTTAAATTTATGTTGATCTAAAATGATGCTTAAATGACTTAAATATTGGTATCTTACCGGTTTCGTATTTAAAATTTAAGGTTTCTTAGATTTTCACTTCTTCAGGATTTTGAAATCTAGAAATTTTAAATATATCTTTTACTGAATATGTAATTTTGTTTATATGATTTTCTAAGTTGTTTATATTTTACTATTTATGTATTTCCTATTCACTTGTCTCCGAAAACTTCAATTTTTTTGGAGTTTCGAATAATTTGCCTTCGGGTAATCGAATGTTTAAATAATTAGATAGCTGCCAAAGAAGCTTATTTCTTATATAATATAAAATATTTTTATAACGTGTTAATTCAATTAAAATGTTTACATTTTATATATTTGCATACTGAAATAAAATAATGCTGTTCGGACGTATCAATTTGTTAGACGTTTCATTGTATAATTTTTTACTTAGGAAGTACTTTACTGCGCTTTTTTCTCAGATAAATAGAATGAGATCTGAGTAGTTGGAATTCTGTTGAAGTAGGTCCCGAGTTGAAATAAAAGATAAAATCTATTGAAGTTATATATGAAGTATGGCCTAAGTGAAGATTAGTGTGCACCAACTGTTTGTCGCCAATATTGCAACCCATCGGATGCCTCTTATAGCAACCGTACTGCTGTTTTGCTTACTACTTTTTGCAATGGTTGAGTTGTACATAAACTACAATTACATTATGAAAAATGTTAAATTAAAAATATTAAAAAATATCGATTAAAGATTTTAATTTTGTTCTTTATTATAATTAAAATTTATTAAATAAAGTTAAGCTTATAATTAAAAGTTATTTTCTTCTTTTTTTTTAATGTAAATACGAACAGAAAATATTTATTCTTTTGCAATTTTTAATTGTCAATATGCGCTTTAAAAAATCGTCTGCATTCTCACTTTAAAAGACAGCTGCAATGGAATTCTTCGAGAAAAAAATACTTATCAGTAAAAAGTCATAATTAGATGGCGGGAAATGGTAACCGTAACTGTTCCGTGGAAGTATTTGTTTATTTTGTCTGCCATCTTTATTGGCGACTTGGCATTGTTGGCGCAGCTGGGTGCACACTAAAATTCACTTTTACCATGAAGTATTTACAGAAAACCCCAAATCAAGTAAAACAATGATTCTTTCGCGAAAGATAACGGATATGAGATAAAGGGAGAATTGAAGAAACATGAGTGATAGTGTTAAATGGAAAAGTGAGGCAACAATTAGTCAATGTGTAGAGAATTTGGCCTCTGTAAAGAAAATAGTAATAATATAATCAACATTCCCTATTAGCATTTTACGATAGCCCTGCAGTTCCAATATTCTGAATGCTATCCAATATCGCTAATATATTGCAATAATATTGTTGGATATTTTGTATTAATGGGATTGGATTTAATCCCAGAAGTTCCTTCTCAAACGAATATAAAAAACAATGTGGTATCATATCCCATATTATCATATCAATAGAGTAGAAACAATTGTTTAAACCTCGTATACCCTGATTGGTTTGGCAAACATTTCACGAATATTAACTTTTAAAGATGGTGAAACAACTGAATTTGACTGATATGTCAAACGGTGACATTTTAAATATACTAAACATAAATGACAGTGCTTTTGCAAAAATTGAATCAATATGAGATAAACATATTTCATCCTACCCCTAAGATTTTAGTCGATTATCCACATTAAATTTAGCCTCACTTAATGTTGATGGTTGAAGTCTTAAAGTAATCTTAAAATACTTCACAAACTACTAATAACCTTAATCATAACCATTTTTATCCATAAAGGAAAACGTATCGAAATTTGAATGGTGAAAATCATGTCCATTTCTTGGCCTATCCTAAATAATGTTTAACAATATTGTATTCCTTCTTGCCAAATATTACGAGGAATCTGTCATTCATGCCATCAAATATAATAAAATTTCATATATCAGCAATACATCTGTAAGAATAAATTTCCGAATCATTTCTATATTCTTATTTTCTACGTATAACTTTATCAACATCAAATGAGATTATTTCAGCAGTATAAAGAATATAATATGTAAAAAAGTTAACTAAAGCTCTTTTATAACTCCACATTAGATTTTTATATTTTTTTTATTTTCATGAATTTCTAGAAATTATTATATATATATTCAGTGCTCTCAGAGTTCTGTATAAAGGACAAAAAATGCCTGCTTTGTCTGTACCTTTAGCTTTCCAGAAAAACTAAATCAGAATCATATCTTCAGCATCAAAGTGCAGTTGGAATCAAATTTTCTACTCAAGAGATCGTGTTTATATCAATGGGACAAGTTTATACAAAAATGTATTTGCTCTATTTTTGTGTAGACTGAAATACCGAATATTTTGATCGCGTTTTGATTGCTTCAATGTATAAATTTAGCTCAATATTTTTATGTACTAAAAAATTTCTTAAGATATATATTTATCATCGAATATCTCATAAAAACCGTTTGAATGCTTTAGAGATTGGAATAGTGGATATCACGTTTTCATTTTAAACACATTGGATTCGTTGGAAAAAATATCATTTTAGAATTCAATTGGATGGTAAGTTGATGTAAACTTTTGTAACTTTTATATGTGTCTGGAATTTTATCATGGGTTTATCATCCCCGTGATAAAACTCCAGATGCTCCTTATCTGTTGGAAGTTTTTCTGAAGATTTTCAAAATTCTTCGTAAAGTCGCACCTTTTCAATAAACTTATTCGATCGCTTCAGTCTCTCAATAAACTTGAGAGACTGAAGCGAGTGAAATAATCTCTTCAGAGTGGTTTTCGCAACGCGAGTAGTCTGTTTGTGCTGAATTACTGTTACTGTTTCCTAATTAGCAATTTACTATTTTGTTCTGTTTGTTTCTACCAGCTCTGTCCTTTGCTGTTATTTATTTGTCCTTTGTATTTTCTCGAATTTTTTTGGATTAAAATGCCGTTTTCCAATATTTATATTATCTGAATTCAGTCGCCTTATATCCACGGAGAGATTTTCGCATTTTGATCAGTGAGTTCAAGTTGGTTTAATATAGAAAGCTACGAACGGAGATACAACATTTCTACATATCTTGAATATATAATAATCTTCATTATTTGGTAATTAGATTTTACTTTCATAATATTGAATAATCATTATTGGTTTTAAAGCGTGCACTCTGAATTGTTTTTCATGCACAAAATTCATATTCAGTCTGCTTATTTTAATGTGACATTGCACAATATATATTTACTTCCATACTATCGGCGGCTCGGCGTAAGCTGTCTCTGACTATAGAAATAATCAAAGTTTAAAAATATGACAACGATATCATGATATAAAAATGAGACTCCCAATTTTAGGCTTTTTTAATGATAATGGCAACAAATGACGACTATTATTTTCATAGTGGTCGTTATAGATTGTTTAAATTCTGGCTAGTTTAAACCAATGCTAAGAAATATTTTTTTTGTATGATGACTTTAATGCACAAATCGCAAATCTCCTTAAAATTTACTAATGCTGATATGTTTTTGTATTTTTTAAAATTGTAGCTTCCAACAGCAAATATTTTGAAGCGACTTTTAGACTAGGTAACAAGAATTTTATTATATATGTGCATGTGATTTCTTTTATAACAGAAGCTTAATATGTCTAATATTTACTATTTTCCCGAAATAATTGATAAATTTTATAAAATGTTTGCACATGAAAATAAAATGCCTTAGAGATTGTGATTTAGATTTATCAAACTTAAAAAACAAGCCGAATCGCAACCACAGCGAGTTTTTCCATCCTTTTTGAAATTTAAGATCTGAAGAATCAAAAATTAGATTACCGAAATGAAGTTATGATATAGGAATTTATATATGTAAATTCTCTCGGACATGTAAGGTGAAAAGATATTAGATAAAAGCACAAAGTGGCTTTTAAATTATTTCCCGTAGCTGTAGTGAAAATTGAATCAAAAAGGCTTTCAGGCGATCCACACTTTCATCCTCTAGGGCTGCGAGCCTGTCAAAACTTGAGATCTAAGCCGAGGAAATTTCATTCCTCGTTTGCGATGCTAATGCCCCTGCTAAAGCGGACTTCATGCAGACATCTTTTACTTTCATAATGCTTTCTTCAAGGAGATAACTAAATGCCATGTGCAACAGAGCTTTTATCTGATAATATCTTTAGTTGGAAGCTCTCCCTAAACAAAGAAGGGCTGAATGTAATGAAAAATCTTATCTTAGACCTATAAAAGAGGTGTAAAGTGAAAGAAAGCATGTATAGATATTTAAGAAATGAATGCTTAGTTATATCATCTCTTAAGGCTCTAAGATGCCTCAAGGGAAAATTTGTCGCAAGTTAATGCTATTCCTAACTTGTTTTAAAGTACAATTTAATTGAGGAATTAAGTTTATTTCGCCTAAAAAGACTAAATTTGATTATACTACATTGATATCATTTCTACAATAAGATATGATCTGAAAATAAAAACATAAGAACTTTTTAAATCCATTATTATCTTAACAATTATCTTGTACAACTTTTTTTTATCAATGTTCTTCAGTTAAAAATCTGTTAACCCCATTTGAAAAAGTGAGAACTACATGTACAAGTATTTAACTTTTTTACTACTCATCCGGCCCAAACTGGCCGTGAAAATTCTATCCTTACGGACCGTTTTTTAAGCCTATTTCAAACAAGAGATGTAGGATGTAAAGTTATCGAAGCGTGCCTTCTCTTTACATTCTGAATTCATCGTTTAAAAGAGAAATAGACTCCAAAATGACCCATTAATATGAAATTTTTGAAACCGGTTTGTAGTGAGAGGTTTAAAGAATAGTTGTCTAAAGTTGCAGGACATAAGGATCTAAGGAGAAGATCTGATATTAATGTATTTTCTAATAAATTTTAAATCATGATTTAATAAATCATATTCATCTTGCCTATAAGGATTAGTTTCGATTATCAGTTTCCCGTATATAAAACTGATGTCATTCGTGCAATGAGATTTGATATGAAAATTAATATAGCACTACATGCAATTAAAAAAAGGACTGCCTCAAGTCTAGGGTTATGAGAAATTGAAGGGAAAGCTCTGACACATGTTGGAACCGTTTCTAATGTTTTTAAAGCAATATTTGATTAGAAATGTTTATATCGCCTATAAAGAGTAATTTCGATTAACAATTTCGCATATGGATACAATATTTATGCCGTTTGTACAATAAGGAATTATCTGTATATAAAAACATAAGTATTTATCACGTAATGATATTCAAAACACTGAAGAATCTAAAAGAAAGACTTGACATTAAAAAAGTACATTAATGTACTTTTTGTCATTTAAAATGTAATTTATAAAAATTCATATTCATCATTTTCACGAACTAATTTTGATTACCAATTTTTCGTATCAATAAAAAATAGATGCCGTTTGGAGAATTAAATACGATTTAACATAGAAAATATGTAAAATTGTTTATAACTTGTCATTTTTAAGTAACTCAAAACCATTCACTGCTTTATGAATTTCAATTTAATTCCAATAAATTATTTATTATTCTTAAAAGTTTTATATAAAAACCGAACAAGCACCATTCATTGAAGAACATATGTTCTTATAATGACATAAATAATTTCGCAAACGGTAAATTAGACTGTTTTCTTTATTTCCTTTTCAAAATAGTTTTCAAAATATGCATTTTGTAGTTTGTTCCCAGTTAAAGTTTCAGTTCCCACCAACATGTTGGTGACCTGGTGATAAGGTCTCGGCTTCGGAATCGGAGGGTTTTAAATTCGAAACCCAATTCCACCAAAGAACCGTCGTGTAAGCGGGTCTGGTGCACATTAAATTCGTCCGGACCAAACGGTGTGGTGTGGCATGGTGTGGTCTGGGAATGGGGTGTCCACTCAGGTGTCGTACTCGTCATCTGACAGCGATTCAAAATTACGAGGTCCGTCCCAAAATATCCCTAGTGTTACTTTAAAACGAGACGTTAATAATTTAAACTAAACTAACTTATCAACATGTTCGATAGTAGTAATTATTCGAATATTAATTTTATCACAGCTCAACCAAAATTGACTCATCATTCGTTGGCATATATATACCTTGGAGGGTGGGAATGTGCACCGTGGAACGATTTTTAAAACTTTTAATCACAGTTTTAATAAATTAAAAATTAACCTGAATTTTTGCGCTGTTTCGTAATAACTTCCGAAAACTTTATTGCACAAAATAAATTTTATACCATTTTTCAAAATTTAAACAATTTTCTTTATAAGTATACTAATTTAACAATCGTTCGAATGTTTTTTGAATTTTAGCAATATCTTGAAATTCCTTTGCCTAATATCTAATTATAGTTAATATCCAATTGCTATCGCTTTCATTGTTTCATGAAATATTTAATTGCATGATTTTTTTCATTATCGAAAGCTAAAGAAGAGTTCTGTTTAATATGTGTGTAGTTTATAAGTAAAACAAATGAGATATTAAAATACCACGGAAGTTAAAAGGTAGATGAATCGGGCATTTGTTTTTAATAGTGCTATAATGTTATGGAATTATTCCCTATAAGAAAAAATCATGTACTTTATGAATAGAACATGTGTAAGACGGACAGTTTTCATGTTGCTTCAGTTTGATGAAATCAGAGGTGTAGTCATAACTCATTAATTGAAATTAAGTATAACCAGCATCCCCCCGGCAAATCAGCTGGTAAACAAAGGCGACTCATTTGTGAAATAACATTATGTAAAGCAATAATACCAAAAGCAAACGTCAAGATTTATGCACACTTATGGGATACAAAAGATAGTATATTGCTATTTTTAAATATTTGGAAGACAGTACTGTTAACTATTAAATGCTAACAAAATTCAATAATAATGAATATCACACTGATTTTTAAATAGATTGTGACAATTAACATCTAAACTATGGAGAAAATTAAAAATGACTTATTCAAAAGTGAATTACGTATTTTATATTTTGATGAGACTCAAAACAAATGCTCAATAAGACGAGTCGAATACATTTTTGAACCTAGCAAAAGTAATTTCGCCAATGCATTCGTGTATATTCGCCAGAAATATACTATTCCTTGTAAGACTATAGACCTTGAGTAAGGCCGCGATTATACTGCAGAACAGACAAACAAGTGTTACGAAATAATGATCGTTAACGTGAATTAGCATTTTAACTTAAACTATCGTGGGATCCTTGGTGATATTTTTTGGGCAATTCATCTCTGGCATGTAATTAATAGTACTTGAATATCAAATTAGTACTTTAGATTCGTTTTTTACCAACCAATTGAAACAAAAAGGGTCGCAACTACAATTTTAGTCACAAAATAACTCTCCAAATTTTATATATTTAAGTCAATCGTTAAAGTTATTAATTTTACATGCTTCTAGAAGTAGAGACCGACAGATGATCAATACCTTGACGAATTTTGTTCCAAATTTGATAGGTATCTCATTAAGTTTTAATTGTGTGCACCAAATTCTATTCATCTAGCTTTTGTGGCGAATTGATATGAGCGAGGATAGAACCTGGGATCTTGTGGTTCGCAGTCCAGTAACATGACCATGATACAAAAGCAATTGCTCCGGTAGCGTATCTGTTTACTGGCTTGTAAGCTTTCACCACAGACTCTCCCTCCAGTGAGTCGGAGGTTAGTCGAACCATATGGCTGTTGAGTGGTGATGTATTAGCTGTTGCTTGTAATGCGCCTATACCCATTTGAGTAACGCCAAGCGTTATGGCGAGCGTGTGTGGGTGAGTGGTTGCTGTGGCTGCGTCAAGTGAGTCTGACGACTTTGGTTTGCTGTGAGTAGATGGCGCCGCAACAGCTGTACGGAGGTTGAAGGTTCATCGTCCGAGGTCACCAATGCGGCGGTTTGGGATGCGCGAGGATAGAACCTGGGACCTTGTGGTTCGCAGTCCAGAAACATGACCACGATACAAAAGCAAATGTTCGGGTAGTGTAGATGTTAACTGGCTTATAAGCTTTCACCACACTTTCTTCGTTTTGTAGTATTATTGGTGAGAGCCAAGCAGTCAGACGTCTTCTAAATGGGTTTTGCTAAAAATTTGGTAAAAATCTAAATATTTGATGAAATCATATATCGAATTTTATTCATCTAATTCAAAATATTCTAGCGTTATCGTGTTCTTAGATGAATAGGCACAATGTCAGACATAATTCCAAAAATAAACTTTTTAAATTGAGAGGTATCTGATTCTGGACATCGTTTTAAAATTTGGAGTTCGAATTTTTTGACGATTATAATATTTTCTCTATATTCAACACACTCGAAAATAAAAAATAGGCGAGCAAATAATTTCACTGAGGAACCTAGAATTTTAAATTTATTTTTGTTCGATTGCATGAATTGCTTTAAAACATTTTAGCATAGCATTTAGAATTATTTGGTTTTAATAACACATTTTTTAATTCCATACAAAGTTTGTCATTGTATGCTAAATTATTTTAGATGTGTATTCCAAAACTAAAAAAAAATTCCAAAGAAAAGAAATTGTTTTTATTTAAATCAAAGTCGGAACTTTTAATTTCTCATAATTTTACACAACCCTTGGAATTTATGAAACATTTTGCGAAATTATACGGAGATATACATATGAAATTTAAATATATTCGGAATTAATTAAACATATTTTTACTAAATTTTTATAGTGGTAGAATTAAGCAAGAGAAATTAATTTCATATGTTTTATCTTTGTAAAGGCGGAATTTTAAAATTTTTTACACAATTCCTCATTGCTTTTGTGTAGTTATTGGTTCCCGATGATTATCGAATGTTTTATTAGTTATAGAGCTCATAAATACCCGCTAAGAAATAAATCTAGTTAAAGATTGATTTCGGAGAGGTGGTGTCATCTAGAAGATAATTTGAGAAATATTTATTTTAAGACTTGGAATTATGAAATATCTTTAAAATAAAATATTGAAGATACTAAATTTTTTAAACCATTTTATTAGTGTTGTAAAAAATAAGAAATAGTATATTTTTTATTGGAAGTGTGATGCGATTAAAATTCCAATTTAAAGTATTTCAGCCAATCTCGAACTTTTACAGTTTCATTGTTCTGTTAAAAATGAATCAAATTAGGAAATTAAAAATAAGGGTAAAAATAAAGTATTTTTTGAATAGAAAAAATTTACGAACAGGAATATTAACAGTTCTAATAGAATATTAAATAAATAGAGCATATATATATATATTCATAGAAATCTAGAATAATAATAAATTTTTTCAAGATGATTTTTTTTGTCTGTGTAAATGGAATAAATAAGGAAAAAATTTTAATTTCCAAAGAATCGAAATTTAAACGGTTGGATTTAAAAGAAAGAAAAATGACGATTTGATATAGTGGTTTATGTATTTTATGCTCCAGAATATTAGTGTTTGATTCCCGGATAAGGCTTAGTTTTTTTAAAAGTTTTATTTTAAACATGAATATTATAAGAAGAGTCCAAAAATTTAAAAATTATAAATATGAATTACACTTTTGAAAAGGCCTTTTATCTTTAACTCTTTTAACACCGGCCAAAATTTACAATTAGATCTGATATAAAAAATGATTTTTTTTTTTCAGATTTTTAAAGAACAATATGAATAAAATCAAAAGCATCAAGAAAAGTAATATAAGAAAATATAAAATGGCACTAAATATAAAGAAAATCGAAACAATCATTATATAAAAGTTGGAAAATATATTTGTCAGTTATATAATAATTTTAGCTTATAGCAAGTTTTTTTTTGAGCCTCCGGTTTTTGCGATTTTTGTTTTGATCTCCAGATTTTTGATAAAAATTATTTTAAGTACTAATAAACGCGCTTAAAAAAATTTTTGTGTTTATTATTGAAAGTATGAGGATTAAACAGAAATGCCATGAAAACATACGAAACTATTGCTGAGATGCCTGTCTTTTATAACATACGATTTGTTTTAAATAAGGATTTCAGAGATAACTGAATTCAAAAATCAGAATAAAAAAATAGTATTATCTTAGTCTTTGCAAAGAAAGAAATTCTTATGGGAACAGCATTTTCATGTGCGTTGGATAATATTTTTCTGCATTTTTGTGAGAGAAATAAACATAATTTAATAAAAGGAGGTTTTAGATCCATTAATGACTCGGTTTTGTTGAACATAAATAATTCTAATTTTATAATCATTATCCAAAAGAATTTAAATTGAATGAGATTAACGAAAAACCAGAGGAAGGGTATCGACTCGAGCTTGATTTCAAAGTAATTAAATTTAATAAATTCGATTCTAATTTAAATTCTAAAATTTTTAAAAACCTTATTTTCTCGCAATTTAACAATACGAGAAAAAATTTTAATCACAATATTTTTTATATTGAAGCAGCAAATAAGCTTAAAAATTTGTATTCGAATTTTCCTAAAAATTCTTTTGCAGTATAGAAGGATTAATATGGGTGAATTTTTCTATATTTTAGTAAAATTTCACAATTAAAAATATGCTTTGTATTTTTTTTCTATGACTTTATTTTTATACAATAGATGGCGCTGAGATCTTTCAGATTAAATAGTTTCGTTAACTTTGACCAAGTTTTGTGGGCGTTTTAATCTTTTCCGCGGCAACTTTTAAATTGCTAATTTTATCTGTATTTAGGGATAAGTTGTCTTTTCTTTTTGACTTTGATACAAATCTTCTCAGAGGACTAATATTCTCGTGTTGTATGTTCACCAGTTGGCTTGCTGGTGTCTTTAATAATTTTGTATTTATTTCTTGTTTTTCTAGAATGATGATCAATTTTCTTTAATGTTGGTTGGTTTACAGTTTTTATATTTAATTCTAGATTTCTTAAATTTCCAATTTTTTTAATGCTGTTGTTTAAATGTTTTTTAATATTTCACGTACTAAATTTTTATTTTTGTTTATATGATTTTCTTAATGGTTGATTTTACTTTTTGTATACAATAATTTTTATCTTCCCAAACCTCAATTTTTGTGTTATAAGGGGTAAATTCTCGAACAAAAATCAGGTCCCAAATAGTAAAAAAAACTCTGGCTAAAACTGATTCTTGATATAGTCTTCAGGACGAATTAATCATTGTTTCCTATAGTTCTCTGTTTAATTATATTCTTATTTATGATGCACAATAATCTTAAAGTTTGTTCAATATTACCTCTTTGAAAAGAGCATGTTACCCATGTAACATCGTCTTCTGTTTGAATTCCGAATGCTTTATTCTATTTTGAAACTTCAGTGTAAAAATCTTGATATGCACTTTTAAAATTATTTTTTCTTCTAAAGAATGTTTTAAAATGCCAAGAGGGAAAAATCTCCTCGTTGATTATTCAAAGAGTGAGAAAATTGCTTGCTGTTTATATTCTCAAGGAATTTCTTTTTTCTTTTATCAATTTTTATTCTAAATATGCACAGAATAATAATTTTTAAAGGGCGGAAGGAGAAATTAGTTAATTATTATTTGAAATTTTTTTTGTTGTGGCTGGCCTGATGAATCAAATTTAAATTTTTTAGTATACTTAAAATCATTTCTATAATATCTGAAGCTAAAATTTCTAATAGCATTCACTTTTGTTTCGAGTGAATAAATCTATAAAAAAAAAGAGGAATTTTTGCTTAAATAAAGTTGTAATATTAATACGGGACGCCATCAGGATAATATATTAGGAAACCGATAACTACGGCGAATCTTTCCTTTTCCATTTTGCTTTTTCTACTAATTGGCAATATTTTAAATTTACAAATTATATAATTTACAATTATTAAACTGTGTTGACAAATCCAGAACTAAATTTTTTTGTTTTAAATTACAGGGAAACAAAATAATAACAAATAAAATAAAATGATCACAAATTTTGAAGTTCAAATATAAATTCTTGATTTAAAAATTATCTTTGGTGCAATCGTTTAAAAAAATGTGTAGCGAAATAATAATTTACGACTTTCATTGCTTAACTTTAAAGTACTTTTTTAAATATATTTAAAATATTGTGCTTTATGCATAACGTTTATATAATGTATTTAAAATACTGTAAATATAAATAATAGTAAGGAAAAAATTGTGTAAAATAATTTAATTTCTTTAGAAAGAATTTTTTTGATTTTTAAGATATCAAATCACTTATGAGATGCAATATAACTTACAGCATCAGTAGTCACAATTCCTGAATTATCACTGAAGAGATTAACGTTTCGTTCAATTATTAATCAATTTGATGTCAAAAACATCGTTCTGAAGTGCATCTTTTCCTCCAACGTATATTTGCATCAAATTTGATAGTCCCAGAGAAAATCGGTTGGGCGCTAATAGATAGAGGGATATGTTAGCTTTTACTACCAGGGACTATTTAAAATTATTTGCATGTTTTATATTCCTATACAATTCATGTGTTTTGAAATAATTTCCTTTAAAAGTTCATATAAATGTGAATTTGTTTTACTTTCATAATTCTTTTATTTTAATCCTTTCCATAGAATGTCATTATAAACCGAGCTGAATTTTTTGCTTTGTTACTGTATTAAAGATATTTGATACATTAACTCAATAACGTTTCTAGAAATGTGTAAATATTTTTAGATTCTAGTTTTAATTTATTTGATTAGCACATTCATTTTCGTCTATCATTTTTTTCTGTAATTGATTTCTTTTATTGATCATATTAGTTGATAAATAGGAGTGATTTTTAAATGAAAATGAGTTATCATTAAATCAAGGTGCTTCATTCTGCTACTTTGGTATTTCCTCAAAAATTAACCAATTATTAATGAAAAAAATCATGAAATGTTTGTACTTAAAATATAAAAAGAATTCTGATTTGAAAGTATTCAAAAAACCAATTTTTCAAATCAAAAATCAATCATATATACATAGAGAATTAAAAAAAAAAGAAATATGGAGTTTTACTTTCATATCAAGAAGCTAAAATTAAATTTTCAAAATGAAGCTAAAGTATTAAAGTTAAGAATACAAATTGCCCGGATCTTGCAAAGTGGAAAAATATTAGACAGAAGCTGAGAGTGGCTTTTAAATTATTTCTCGTGGCTTTGGTGAAAATTGAATCAAAAATGCTTTCAGACGATCACCACTTCATCCTCTAGGACTGCATGTCTGTCAAAATTTGAGAACTCAGTAGAGAAAATTTCATTCCTTGTTTTCGATGCTAATGCTCTGCTAAAATGTCTTGCAAAACTCTTTTTTCATTTGCGCTGTCTGTTTTGTGAAGATACTGAATACTGTACCAAACAGCTGCTTTATCTGACCTATAACCTTTTAACAGTAATACCTATACATATTATGGCAAAACTAGAAGTTTTTTTTTTAAATTATCTAGAAGTGTTTTAAGTGAAATAAATCAAAAAACTGAGTTGAAGTTTTACCAACTGAGTTCTTCCGTTTTAATGGTCGCTACATGAGATATCACTATTCATTATTTCAACTTATGAGAAACTTTATAAGAAGTGCTGGAAACTGTAGAACACTCGCAAATGTAAGAACTGAAATCAAAGTTTAAAATTTAGTGGGGCTTGATTTATTATTTTAGCCCTGTTTCAGTTTGAGAGCTAGGTCACGCAAATTGTAACAATCGTTTCAAGTAGACGCCTGTGGCAATCATTTGATTCACCGGCGATATTGATAGTGTATATCTACTAATATAATGGATAATTTGACTCTTTTTTTATTGAAAAAAAGTATTTTTAAGCATCAAAGTGTTGTAGATATTAAACCCTATTTATTTTGATAGCCTATCATCTATTATTTTTATTATATGCAGGAGTCTTCCGAATGGAATCAAGTCACTTAATATCAAAGTAATATTAAAAACCTAAGCGCCTAAATGTTATATTTTCAAATTACACGTGGGTTTTTTTCGTAATATAATATCATCACTTTTTTATTCTTTATATAAACTGTGCAAATAATAAACACAATTTTTCTTCTTTAGTTTCGACAAATGAAAATCACCATTTTATGAAATGTTTTATAGAACAATGAAAATGATTTAAATTTCATCACAAAAGGAAATTATTTTTGAAAATCACACATACACACAAAAATGTGTAATATTTAGGATAACTGTACAACCAGTAATTCCGTATTACTGAATAATAATAAAAATTTTTAAACTGGTATAAAATTTAGTCATGGAATTATTGCGGGGAAATACCCTCATAGCTTTTAAATATTTTAAAAAAATTTAAAAACTCTGAGTTTCATATCCTCCAACGTGTATCTGTGCCAAATTTTGCAGCATAAAAATTCTAGAGCTCTGTAATATAAAGCAAGCAGGTTGGAATGCAGATTTTTCGCAAAGATTATTTTACTCTATTAAGTTTACGAAAGACTTAGTGCGAGAGTTAATTGGTGAATAATGAATTTTATGGAGTATTTTGAAAAACTGAATGATTGGCAAGAACAATGTAGTACAATTTCAATGAAGCACAATTTTTAATTCCAAAACTCGACTTCTAAGTGATCGAATGAACAAACTTTATCAATTTCCTCATAATCATATACATTTGCCGTAGTTGCCTACCTGATTGGCTGGAATGATGTAAGAATCGCGTAATACCAGACGAGTTTATTTTGAGAAGAGACTTTTGTGAATCAAAGTGTACCTGATCTAGTCAATTTCCGCTTTTTTTCTTCGCTTGAAATTTGCTTACAACTCTCCATAGAGAAATATTTAAAATGCAGGGAATTCGACTCAATTACATTTTTGCTAGTCAACACAGGCGACATATAGCTTCATTATTCAACTAAATTGTCTGATATTCAATCTATGTTATTTCAATAGTCTTGCATATGCTCTGTTCATTACGTATAAGGACATTTCTAAAGAGATCAAACATATAACATCTGAGCTACTAAAAATTAAATAACCGATTCATATATCTTCATATCAAGTGGGACATTGAAATTAGAAAGCTTTGTTGCAAATGATACTATGCACATATTTAAAATAATGAGAACAAGGAACAGATCTTCCAGTCCCAACTGCCGATCCGAGTTTAGTAATTACTATTTCATGTGAAAGCCTATTACTTCTAGATCATATTTATAAATGTACATGATCAAATTTGACAGCACTGTAAATTCCTTTTTTTTAAGTCTCTTAAATTACATTGGTCATTAACTACTGCAATAACATCCTTCTTTAGTTTTCAACAATGGATGAAAATCACGTGATTAAATATTTGATGAAACAATGAAAACTTTGAAATTCAGGACAACAATGTAATATACTGTTGACAGTTAGACAAATTAAAAAAAATGCAGAAATTCAGTAAATATTTTCACGACTATTAAATTGGTATAATTAAAAAGACAGTTTTCAAAATTTTGAAACGGTGTAGAATTTATTTTTGTGCAATATTTTCAAAATTTACCCCGGAGAACTATTCCTTGCGGACAAGATTTCAATTTAAAATTGTGGCAGAAAAAGGTGGACAGCATATTGGACATTTCTTCAGCAAGTTTCATGACAGTCGAGCATATTCATTTTTATTTTTTGATACGCACCATTTGAGTAGGAATGTCACAACTGCCGAATGACATGAAAGTTATTGATTTATTTAGTGAGTTTTTTTCACTTAAGACCATTGTAGTCATGCATCTGGAGAAGTACAATCGGCTTATCTTGCAATTCACCTAATTAATACTGTATGTATAGTACTGCCCGACTCATGTACGCTTTGACTTCTAAAGCTCCATCTATTGTTATTTTGTTTCTTCTGCTATACTTTTCAACCTTTCTATGGAGATTTTCTGGTCATTCCAGGGTACTTTATTCCAAATCCAAAGACACTTCTTTTTCATTACAAATTTTTGAAATATTAACTTCAATTTTAATCACACTGCATTTGGAACTTCTTATTACCTTCACGCTTATTTACCTTGGAATCATATCTTCATTTTCTGTATGCTCTATTTTTTCAATGTTCAAAAATGTGTAAAACCGTGATTTGCCGTTCTTACTAATTTTTACTCTACAGTATTTTGAATCGAAAGATAACTTTGCTGTAATTTTACTGATAGTTATTTTTTGTTTATTGTAAAAATCTTCATTGAATTAAAAAACGATTCATTTTTATCAAGCTACAAACATATGGGCTATGATAACACATTGCAAAAGCATTCAGTTAAAGAATTTAAAAGAATAAACATCCGGTGGTAAGATCTTATATATATTTTGGATTTATAGAGAAAATAAACTTTCTTATTTGCTATTCAGTAAACGAACGTATATTTCTTTGGCGTAATGACGCTTCTTTAGCAATTCACTTCTTTTTCACTAGTATCAAGAAGATACAGTGGGCTTGGATATTTTTTTAAGTATTCGTTGAAGTTTCATTTGAATTTCATTGATGATGGCAGGATGTCAAAATGTAAAGTAGATCACTTCGAAGAATGCCTCTTAAAGTCCATTGAAAGATAAGAAAGATAAACAAATGTTAACGAAAGGTAAACAAATATAACGATAATGCGTTTAAGAGGCCTATAAAGTGTCAAGATAATAGACTGAAATGTTCTGAACAATTCTCATTTGCGAATTTTTTTTCTTTAGAAAATATATTAAGTTTAAGATGTTTGCAACGGTATTTTATAGAAAATAAAATTCTTTGTATTACATATAAGCGAATCTTTTAGGAAAACAAAAAGAAAAAGTAGCCTTTAAGAAAATGGAAGGTTCTTTTTATTTCTAAATTAACTTACACAGAACGAAATTTCGAATAATTCTGAATTCTGAAATGGAATTCTGATTTGTTACATTCTTTTCGTAGATGGAAAAAAATGTTCTTATTTATATTCTTAAAATATGACATCCAAATTTGCCAATAAATCCTTGTTTCTTTGATGTAGATTTAAGTGAAAGAAAATTGCTGCTTTGTTTTTCGAAAATTTTATGTCGTATGTAGAAGCTTATTTATATTAGAATTTAATAAAAGGCTTCGCGTTTTGCATGCAATATTTGCAGAAAATGACTGATATTTGTTATTTATTAAATTAATACTTTTAGATTCGGAAACTTATTGCAACATATGTAATCGTAGATGCAACTTTTTCTTCCCGTGTATTTTAGAAATACAATTGCTGATAAAACGTACGAAAATGTTTGTATTATCGATGTCTATATTTGGTCAAAAATTGCAGTTGTTTTGATTTTTAATCGTAAATTATATTTAATCTAAATTTTTGTATTATCGATGTCTATATTTGGTCAGAAATTGCAGTTGTTTTGATTTTTAATCGTAAATTATATTTAATCTAAATTTTTGTATTATCGATGTCTATATTTGATCAGAAATTACAGTTGTTTTGATTTTTAATCATAAATTATATTTAATCTAAGTGCATTTTGATAGTGAATTCGAAAACTATCCAATGATTTGTTAATTTATTTAGTTATAATAATCTATCGGCGTGGAGACATTTGATTCTAAGAAAAATCTAATATTCATATTTAGATATAACATTAATTTATATATGAATATTTTTAATCTGCTTTATAAAAATATTTAATTTTTTTATTTGAAATATTTGTATATATGTCATCATAGCTATAATTAAGAAAAACACATATTGATATCAGTAAATGATAGAATTCGTAAATTCGTTTTCTTGAATAATTGGATTTTAGTGAAGCATAACATTTTTTACTCTCGATGTCACAATTGGAATATATGTATATATAAATATGTAATGATATTTTAAACTCTTAATTTAATCCAAATTAATTTCCAAGATTTTATCTTGACTTAGCCCATCGTAACTTCATTCTAAAATATTTTCTTATTTCGTGATCCAATTCCACTTTCGGTTTAATTAATTCTTCTGTAAAAATAATGCGCCATTACTACTACGTATCAAGCGAAAGTAACATCTTCGGTTGCCCCTGAAAAGGTGTCAAAGGTCACCACATGTATTGAATTGGCACCTGGCCAGAAATCCTATGTTATATAAGACGAGTGATCATTTGTTCGTCCCTTTTTCGCTTTTTTCATACTTCTGCTTTTGTGTCGCTCTGCGTCGCCTTGTAAATAATCATGCTTGCCACTCGGAAGAGAATAAAACGAAATTAAAAATACCAAGTCTCTTCACTGCTTCGAACCTGCATTCTACTTAAACCAAACTAATATTACACACACATTATAAACCGTATGCTTTCGAAAGAGAATGTATGACTTCATAAAAAGAAAGATGCGCAATCGTTTGTAACCACATATTATAAACGTAACTTTCTTTTGTAAAAGAACAGTTTTAATTTTCAGTTAAACTATGCTGAAGTGATTGCAGAGTAAAATATTCTTAGAATTCCGCCTATATATATATATAATATTATTAGTAGTTGCGTGGCCGAATAGAAGAAACTTTTGAAATTTTAAAACTACGATTTATTTCGCCACTTGAGGCAAGCGGTAAGAAATACGTCAATTTACGTCGCTACGCAGGAGCAGAAGAGCAAAAGAGACCGAAATTTTTCCCTTCGTGGTTTTACTATGAGATATTGATAGGGATTTATTTGACTCGTGTAGTCTTAAGAAAGAAAAAATTAGGTATCTTTTAAAGAATATTGAAAGCATTAAGAATTCTTATCCGTTCACTTAGAGTTTGAAAACCTGTTAAATTTATTAGTTTTCTAGATCTTTTGTTAAAAGTAATTAAATAAATAAAACTGTATCAGGAAATAAGAGACCATTTTAGGATGATGTTAATGTGGGTTAAACTAAGTTAAAAAATTTTGAAAATTAAGACTAAAACTAGATTAACAAATATCATTACATATATATTAAAATACATATTTTGCATGTTGTTACAGGGTTACTATTGCCCAATTTACAGCTTCAAAATTTTTCAGACAGCATATTTTTAGAGAAATTTGCAGTTTTGAGCAGGAGGTAAAAGTTAAATTGCCTTCTACGTCATTCGACTAGGATTTAAAATTATGATATTCATCCCAAAACAGCCCCACCCCCTAGGTCTTTTTTTAAGTGGGACATTAATATAACTAAACTTAAATGAAATAAACTTGACATGGACAATGCCTTTTGTGTGATTATGGCAGTGATAAACTCTATATTATAGATTCTTTCAGATACAACTCTAGGTATTTTTTGATGGCAGATTATGCAAGTGCAACCGATTTTTAAAATTAAGAATGTATAAGATTAAGTGAATTCTACATAGATGACTTTTTCAATGATACAAATACTTTAATTATGGATATGTCTGTACAAGTAACATACTATGACGAGTTTAGTGATGTTGAATTAGTGTTGAAAAATATACCGTTGAAAAAAAAAAACTGCAATTCAGAAATATACTGCTTTATGATGTACTCAAATTTTCATAAGTATTTGTATGAAATTAACACGACTACCCACATCTTGCATTGTAGCCATTTTACTAACTGAAAAATTGAATTACTGCTTAAAGTGCTTGTTCAGAGGACTTACTGCCTGATGTCACATGTTTTGTCTAACATATTACACAGACACACAACAGGTAATCGCTTTATAAAAGATTTGTCTTTAAATATATTTTATTCCAATCGTAAAATATTGAAATTGTACCAAAGGGAATAATATATTAGTGTAGGATTTCTAGGCTGTGGTGATTACTGAGTTGTTCATGCTAAATCATTTCTGCTGAAACATTCCATAATTACAATATATGCATTATCTGAAAAATACTTATGTAGCAATCACTAAATCACATACACATGCTTCATTTGACTATGAAAATCCAGCTCGGTAACAAAATGTATCGCCAGAAATTATGCGTTGAAATATTTTTGGAAGAATCCAGGACATGATATTACTTGTTTTATCTTTCGTATTTAATTCAAGGTGACACAGCCGGTAATCACTTCTTAAAATATTTTTCCTGAAATATATTGTCTCCTACTTGTACTGAGTGATAAATCCTGTGATATCCATGTCATCTGTGCTGAGATATCCATGACAAAAATATCTGCATTTTCAGAAAAGTGGATTACAGTGGCAGTCAAAAGTATTCGTATACCGAAGTTTGGTCATCACTTCATAGTATTTCATTTATTATACTACGCCATTCAACACAGATACCAGGCCTTGTATCCTTTATTTTTGAACAATTTCATCAAAAAAAGTTTTCTTGTAAAACAAATACAGAAAAAAAATATAAAAAAAATAGAAATTAATTATCAAAACTTATTCGTACACTTAAGAAATGTCCCTAAAATTATATAATTTATCATATTTTAATACTTAAAAAGATACCACTTCGCCTTAATTATTGCTTTCATTCGACTTGGCATTGAATCTACTAACTTCTTTGTGATATCTGAAGTAGCTAGTAGCTAGAAGACCTGTTTGCAATTTTAGTGAGCACTTGCGGACTATGAAACCTCCTCCAGCTGTGGGATAAATACAAGGACACTTTATCAGAAGATATCGTGCAAGGAAATGACACTTCGATTTTTTCCCAAGCAGCGTCAAGTCTACGAAACGATTCTGAAACGAGTAAATAGTGAAAAGGAGGGATTATTCTTCCTTGACGCACCAGGGGGTACGGGTAAGACTTTTGTGCTGAATCTCCTGCTAGCCAATTCCGCAAGGACAGCAATATAGCTCTGGCTGTAGCTTCCTCGGGCATTGCTGTAATTTTGCTTAACGGTGGCCAGACTGCACATTCCGTTTTCAAATTGCCGCTTAATCTTGCAAGCGAAGATACCCCAACATGTAACGTCACCAAAAACAGCGGCCGGGGAATCCTTTAGCAGCAGTGCGCACAATGGCACACAAACATGCATCAGAGGTGTTCAACTGCAGCCTGCTGGACATCCGCTGCAACCAGGCGGTGATGGGCGACGTTGTCGTTTTGCTCGTAGGCAATTTTAGACACACTGCTGAATGCTGATCAGACCGTCAGTTGTCATACATACACATCGAAATTTCCACGTGAACGAAGTCGCGGGTAATAGCTGGTATCTCATAAAACGGAAGTTCGGATACCAGATCTTCTGGTATTTAGATTTTCCATGTCATTTGAATTAACCATCGTCAAATGCATTATACGACCTAGAATTAACCGAAAATCTAATTATTTTAAAGAATTATAGATATTTAAAAAAACTAATAAAATTAGTTTTATCGAATTTGGATTGTTTTAAATAAATCGGTGAGAATCTTATTTTTCTTCACGAACAAACAGTCACGAACAGTTATTTTTTTTCACGAACAAGTGTTTGCTGACCTTCGAAGAAGTTAATGAACACTTTAAAATAATTTTCAAACAAAAAGTAAAACAAATAAATAAAAAAATTTTAAGAATTCGTCAAACATTTTGTTTATTTCTTATTTCAAAAAGAATTAATAATGTGTGTTTGGCAACACAAACTAATTTAGATCTGTTACATACCATTCACTAATACCAGGAAATTGGAAGAACAAGTGGATCTTTTCAATTCGTTTTATTTTTAAGAACACTTTACAATGAAAACGGTAACAGAAGAAAGGTGTTTCAGAAAAAGGCATTAGAAAAATACGATTGTTCTAAAGGAATTGAATGAAATTCTTTAGACCATTGTTTTCCTTCACTTCTGTTGGACTAATTAAGGGAATGAAGGAATGATCAACAGCGATAAAACTGTTGGGGGAAAAAAGGCGGGAATTGTTACAGGACAAAGGATGTTATTTAAAAGAAGAGAGATAAATTTTATTTTTAATGTTGCCATTTTGTTTGTTCATGTTCTAAGTGTTCAATAAAGAATAGAAAAAAAAATGAACATAATTAAGGCGTGCTTAAATTTGAAGAAGTCAACGAATCAATGATTTAGAACAGCCATAATTGGAATGTTCATTTAATTAAGTTTGGTATTTTTTGTTTTTAATTCAAAATGCACCCGTGTAAATTTAGAAAGTCGGTTTCTTTATTGTCTATAAGTCGGGTTGTTTATTATAGAGCCGTTTCCTATGGAGGGGGAGGTTGAGCATCTGCATCTAGTTTCATTGTGTGTTTGTGTATAGTTTTAAAATAAGTAAAATACACTGTATAATATTCAACCATGTTAGGCAAACTAAACGAAGACCATTTGAAATACCACAAAGCAAGCAAAAATATTTGTTTTTTTAAAAATATTTTTCTAGTTATACAAAATATATAAGATGTCTTTGTAATACAAAAAATATACAAACAATTAAATGATTTTCTTTTAATCGCTTGTATATTTTTTGCATATGATTGTAATATGATTCTAAATAGACAGTAACGTTTTTTGTTTTCAAAGATGCACAACATAAAGAAGAGGCATTTGCAATTCAACAAAATTATAAAAAAAAAACTCGCTTAAAAATATTAAATTTTATGATTTAATTATATGAATGTTGTGCGCAGTACTATTTATCAATGTTATTGAAAGAGGAATTATTCTATTATGAAAATAATAAATAAATGAAGTCGAAAAGGGCTGATGAAGATAACGATTTTCTTATAAAAATGTTGTAATCTGTTATAGAATAAACCTGCGCAATCTTTTAATGCTGAGCACAATTTAAAAATATCCCCACTCTTTAACCGCGTCGTTAAAAGATGCATAAATCTCAACTTCAAACAATTCAGGGATATTTTTAATTATGTTTAAAGTGATTGATTTACCGGTATGTGAATAAAGCTAAGCATAATTAAACATTATCATGAAATCACAGACTTCCCGTTTTATTTACAGTAATTTATGCTGGATTGTAACAAAGACTATTTTATATTTATACTGATTATTCTATTCTCCCAGGACCAATTGGAATTGTTAGCATTGTATTTTTGTCTCAAGTAGATCACTATTTATATGGAACTGTCATCAGGGATTAGTTTTGATTTGGTATCAGTTCAGGTTGTCCCAAAAAATCGAAATAAGCATTTTATTTTCCTAAATATTACACTTAGGCAGATGCACCCAATTATAGACTTTCATTAAGTAATGCAGAAAATTGTATGAAATCATTCAAGCTTCTGCAAAAATTGATAGAAAGAAGTTAAAAAAATTACATTCTTATACCCTTTCCCCTTCTTAATGTAAAAACACCATTTGCCAAAAATGTACCTCTAACGTTCATCTAGAAAGATCCACATTTCTTCTTTCAAAATTTACAAAGATATAATTTTCAAACTTAGGCGGATTTATCACAAATTAAAATCGGAATATTAATTGTCACAAAATTTCACAGATCACAACTTATCACAAGATTTATTTCTGAAAGGCGAATATTTTCAATGAAAGTGTCATAAGCAAATATTTTTCTAGTAGTATATTATTCAGTCGTCGTGAAAGAGAATCGATAATCACGCATAGGGATGTTCACTTTGATTGGTTGTCAGGAGGAAAAACGATTTTGCAAGGAAAAAAAGAGAAACTAAACATTTAACACATTCTATACAAGTAAGAAAATGCAGACCTCCCCCATATCCTTGCTCACATTTGTGCAACATATTTCATCAACAAGGAATATTTGGAAATGTTTATGTAATTGTAATGCTGGATTAATAGTGGAAAAAATAGAAAAGCCGTTTCTTGAATTTTCAATATCTTTCTAAGAAGTGTGCTAACAGAATAGTTAGCGATAATTACATGATCCTTGATTCCCCATGGAGGAACGAAAAGATGAAGCGTTAAGTGACAGATACAAGAACTGATAAATGTTTCAAGTTACCATTTTGTTCAAGTACGAATAATTGGTTCAAAACTCAACATTCCACAAACAGTGTAGGCAATATTACACCTTAATAACTGGCGTCCAAACAGTATTCTAGGAGTTAATGGACTTTCACAACAGTTATAAAAACAAATACATGACAGATGTCTAGAATCTTACAATTGTGCCTTACTTTTGGTTAAAACAAATCAGTCTTTCTTGAGAAATGTAATTTAGACAGGTAAATGTCATTTTAACCCTTTAAAGGGCCATTTTTTCGAGTCATATTGTGTCAAAATATTTTTAGGCTTGAAATTAAAATAAGAAAAGGCATTCATTTATTAGATAAATTTAATTTGATTAATTAATTAGTTCGGTTATTTAATAATCAAGTACAAATCAAGGCACATCATTTTGTGGGAGATAAAGAACTGAAGTATCTTAGTTTCTGTTTTACTAAAAAAATTTGTCAGAACTTATGCCAAACTACATAATTTCATACAAGATTGATTAATTTGGTGGGACGCATACTTCCCAAGGCCCTTGAAAGTGTTAATCGAGAAAGGTGCATTAACCCAGGTAACACAACACATTGAGCAATATTGTACAATACTGTATTATTCAATATAAAAAATATTATACATTATTGTGAATATTGTTTAATGCCGTTAAATGTATATATGTGCTACTGAGGAATCTTCAAAACAATCACTTTGGGAACTGAAAAAAAAATATATTCTTCCTACAAACGGTTCATCAATAGCCATTTTCTAAGTATATGGTTTATTTCAGTATACAACAATATACTGAATAGTTACTGATATATTTGGTTAATTTTTTCTTTATTATATCTGAATTAAGGGATCAATTGCCTTTGCTAGTAAAGTCATCATAGATCTTTGAAAACAAATAAGGCCTGCCTTTTTGTCACAAATCATGAAACGTATCTTATATGCACAAGTATTTTTAAACGAATTCAGTTTTTTTAAGGATGGCGAAGAATGAGTTATTTTCTGATTCTGCCATTTCAATAAATTATTTATAATATGTTTATTATTCCTAAAATTTATAATGGATTTGCCGAAACACCCGCCAGAGGTATGGAAAAAGGATATAAATCAATAAATTAGGATTTTAATATCTCAGTGAAGTTTACAAACAGAAGCATAGAACTTCGTATCTACGCTAATGAGTATTAAACATTTTACTCATTGACTTTTTTTCGCCGCATAAAAACTTATTCTTTCAAATTTTTTATTCCTTCTGGAAGACAAGGTATTTTCATATATTTGGGAATTTATTTAGTGAAACTTTGAAATTAGAAGTTTATGTCTAATTGCTATGGTTAAGGAAATAGACATTCCATTTTTTGGCGAGACACCCTGTATACACTGTTATCAAATATCAAATTAATTATTAATGGCTAATAACAATAATAGGAGAAAAATTTTAATATATTTTTAATTAATACTCGATTTTAAATGTGTATGTAAATAACCACGTTTTTTAAACATGACATATTTTTTAAAAGTTTTACATAAAAATATTATATTGCACTAAATCCTCTTATCATTTACAAGTTTTTATTTAATTACATTGAGAATATCAGTAGCAGCACTCAATTTAAATCTCTTAGCTCTTAGGTAAAAAAAAAAAATACGAATGGTGTTTGAAAATTATTGGTAGCTAATTTTCCTCATTAGTTATCAATAACATTTCAAAAATAAAATATTTTTTAAATAAATAATGCGCATCGATTCTCTTTAAGCAGAGAGTCAAATATTTTAAAAGAATGTTTACGCCTACCTCCATTTCATTGAACCGGAAAGCATTGGCGGGAGCTGGATATTCATTAGTTGAAAGAAGAATCAGTGAAAGAAAATACATTCCAAAAGAAAAAGGTTACTATAACACCCACAATATTTAATTCTGATAACGAAATCGTCTGTGGTTATTTGCACGCTTCCTGAATCATAATATACCAATTGTTACGACTCTATTAAAACAAAGCAATAGTTATTAACAAAAAAATCATATAAGAAATGTTTCAAAATAATTTGTAAAAATTAGTTATCTATTAGAAATCATACATTCGAATATCTATTTGAACTAGTCTGAGTTTTGTCTAGGGAGGCTTGTTTTGAAGTCAAGCGTTCAATCGCATCACTAGAAAATCTTTCCTGGAGGTGGAGTTGCGACAATGCGAGTGGTAACTACTAGATAAAGGATTTTAAGTATCCACATTATTTTCACGCAATAAAAATTGCGCTAAAAATAAGAATTTCCTTTTTTTTAAAAAAATGAAATCGTTGCTTATAATTAACAAGAAATGGGTATTTAATTAATTGTTCACGAAACCCTCCTCGTGTTTTATAATTTTGTGGGTGTAAATATAACTTCCTCCTTTTTTAAGTTAAAGATAAAATATGTATCATCCTGAAAGAACAATGGCTGTCTATCTTTCAGGAAACAAAGGAATTCCATATAGAAAAACCATTGATAAAATTATCAAGCCAATTTTTGATATTTGAAGGGGAATAAGACTTCTCTCCTGAAAAAGTATTCTACATAGAGTAAAACAAATAGTAGTCTGAAGGAGCAATATCCGGTGAAAGCTGTAGAAAAGTCAACACATTTCACAGAAGTGATGCTAAAATTTTTTCAATGGTCTATCAACATGTGGGCAAGCATTGCAGCTTAGGAATAAAGATTTGTCATGTGTTTCGTTACAGTTTTGACAATTCTTTGTTCAAATTGTTCAGCTCAATTGAGTCTTAGCAATTCATTATAAGCTGTTTTTTGGTTCCATCAGATACACACATAAATCTTACAGCCATGAATAATCATTTATAAAATTTCTCAAGCATTTTTTTGTAAGTTATTTTCGAGTGGGCACATTTACTATAAGCGTCCAAGGGAGCTGAGGAATTCATGCTGCAGTTTTCTTTGAAATGAACTAATGTAGCATAACTTCCCACAAATATTGTTTGTTTGGCACGAAACTCAATATTTTCTCGAAGTTAAAAAAATATTTTTTAAATATTAAAGAAAAGTCGAACATTAATTTTTAAAAGTTTTAAATTTTCTACAAATAGAGCTTCTCGATTTACTTGCAGGTAATCAATACTACTAACACTATCGAAAATCGGCGAAATCATATTTATTTGTGTTATGATCTAAACAAACAAAATATTTGTGAGCTAAACAAGTAGAAATTTTGTTCACTTTCTTCACTGTACAATTTTTTTCACATTTTTTTAGATATTTAAAATTTTATCCTTTTTTTAATCGAATATAAAATTCTTAATGTTTTAAAAATGCAATTCTTTTTTCTCAATGCCATATCTTAAAAAGTTTTGATAATTGTAGTGGTTCGAATGTTGACGCAAAATCGACCCCTTGCTTATTAGCATTTGAGAACATGTTGTTTTGTTAGGGGTTTTGAAGCTCGAAATCGCGTAGGCAATGAATAAAGTATAAATGAGTATTTCCATCATCATCTTTTACTCGCACGTATTTTTCTTACCTGTTTTTACCAGTATTGCATTATTATGTATGATTCTTTGCAAGCAGATGTGTTTTTAAAAGGTCGACCTGCTTTTACCAATAATGCTTTATTATTACGTATGCTTCTTTGACAGCAGATGCGTTTTTAAAAGGCTGACGTAGAACTATGACATCATAGCTGTTATTTCATCTCAAAATCGGTCGAACTCCAAAACTTGGTTTGCCAGCTAGAAAAATTGAAAATGAAAGTTTTAAAAAATTATTTATCTATAGGGATAGAGACCGATAGAAAAGTCTCGTGATTGTTTCAAACCGGTTTAAACTGGTTAATGACTTAAATTAATTAAAACAAATAATGAATTAAAAATAAGGTTCTCACATGATAACTTGAAATTTGAGATAGATTTCATTTTAATTATTTTTTATATTTGAGTTTATCAGTTGAAAAGGCTTCATCAAAAATGCTTTTGTAGAGATAAGCGTTTTATTCATATTTTTAACATATAAAATTTTTTAGTGGTCACAATTCTTTAAATCTGATTTTTTGTAAATATATATTTTGAATTTTTTTATAAAATATTCTCATACTTTCTCAATTGAATCGAAAGAATGTTGGCACTCCTTAACGTAATTACAATTTTTTTGAATTAAAGGCGAGTTTCATTTTATCGTCTTGATCCCGAAAAAAATTCAGTTTACTAAAAATTCCCGAAAATGTGATTTTATCAATTTCAGAAATAATAGTAAATGTAAAATTCAAATAGAGTTCAGATACTTTTTTTTTTGTTTACGCATGAATAATATAATAAAAGCGATAATTTCGAAGAAAAAAAAATTCCTTTCACTTCAGTTTTTTTAAAGTGAGATATTTGTTCTGTATTTGCTCTTGTATATTTAAAAATTTTTTAAACTGTAGAATTTTTTATGATATTAATTTAAAAATGTGTTTTGAAAAGCATTAAATTCTATGGACATTTTTTTAAATTGAATAAATAGTATTCTTGCGTGTGTTACAAAACTGTTTGGTTAGGATATAAATGATCGGCTATTTCCCTATTTTCATTTGAGTTTGTTTTAAATATCAAAATAAACTTCATTGAAAGTGCTTTTGTAGATATTTAAGTCATGTTTATTAATTTTTTAAGAATATATAAATATTTTACTGTCAATAACTTACAAAAACTTGAGTTTCGGCTTTCATAAGACATCTTTTTAAAAACAGTGTTGATTAATACGAATACAAGCATTTTTTATTTCTATTGAACTTTTTTTAAATTATAAGTTTGCCTTTGCAAATTTTTGTAATATAAATATTTTTTTTCTGATTTGGGCAATTAAACATTTTTTCATAAAAGAGGGGAAAAAAACCCTATTAAACTGCAAATAGCAAAAAAAAAAAAAAAAATTTTTTTTGTACATCTTTTTAAAAATTGTGAATTAACTTTAAAAAGTTTAATAAAAATGTAGGAATTGGGTTTTATGAAAATAAATGAGATTATTATTATTGATATTCTTGAAATAAGGGAATATAGAAAATAAACTTGCGTTATTGATAGATTTTCTTTTTTGAATTTTAAGATATTCTGAAACTGAATTTAATGTCAGTTTTAAAGAAATAATTTTTTTCACAACTGGTAAAAAAAAAATTAAAATTTTTAATACATATGAATTATGTCAAGTAGAAGTTTTTGAATTGCAGACAGAAGTTTTCTGTTTAAGAAATTATTCTTTGATTACAGATGGACGAAATATCGATAAATTTGTAAATAGCCTTTCTTATCTAGTGCAAATTGAATTATGTTCTTTTGGTACAAGATAATAATAAAGATTAATTTATTGTATTTATAAAATACAGGTGCTATTCAAAATTAAACAAACTGATGTGGAGGTAGGAAACAAATTAAAATCCCGTATGTGCTGTATGATTTTTCTTTATTTTCAAGCTGAACTAAAAATCATTTCTTGTCTATCAAAAGGTAGAGAACAGGATAAGTATTTCAAAATTAAAAAAACAAACAAACATTATTTTTAATATGCATGAGATATGTCTTTAAATAAGAAATTATTTTTATAAGAAATAAGGGGGAAAAAAGGAAGCAGGAGTTTTTACAATAATACCCCAGATTGAGCTATCTTAGCTAATATGAACTGGAAATTTTTTAGTTACTGATTTTTCCTCTTAAGTTTCGAACTTTTTTATTTAAAAATATAATATAAAGGCAAAATTTATGAATGAAACTCCAACAGAAATTAAAAAAATGTCTTTTCTTTTATAAATAATCCGAAAACAACCTCCAGAAATAAATAAGAACATTCGTGTAGTTAAAGATATTGTCAGTCTTTATAGATACAAATGGAATTTGATAATAATGAAGTTAATTATGTTGATAGTCACAATGCCAATGATGTTGACAATGATGGATTCATATAGCGAACAGTTGATGAGTTTATAGAAATTCTGAGCTAGTCACTATGGTAACGAGGACAAATTAATACGGAAGCTGATGCTTTAAACTCAGATCCTTCGGTAAAGTGACAACTGCAAATGTGACAGAATATTTTAATGGAAAAATATTTCACAAATTTTTACGAAAATAGATTATTAAAGAATTAGAAAAATTTTGTAAAGAAATTTTAAATTGGGTAAAAGCAATTTTTGTTTGATTTTATGAAATTGTAACAATGAAATATTCCCATTTTGAGTGGCACATTAACTTTAAATATGCATAAGAAATTTTGCTAAATTTTTTAAACAGTTATTTTTATTATTTGATTTATTAAAAATTATGTGTGCAATTAAAATTTAATTTTATAAGAATAATTTAATATTTATTATTTCCATATGTTTAAATCCTTAGCACCCCAATATGTGCAATGTAAGATTAAAATGCAATAAATTATTCTTTTGCCGTGTGAAATTAGGTGCAACTTTGTATAAAGTTCCATGATTATTCGGATATCAGTTCCAGATATCAGACTAGTCTATTTTGATAAGTAAAGGAACATCAGCACAATATATATTGTAACCCTGTTATTTCACCTTGACCGTTTCATACTTTTTCCCTTACATCAAATATATTCATTTGTCCAAGATCGAATTTCATTCGCTTTTTCATATTGGAATCGAACGTCTCCCTGTTGATAAAGAAATCGACCCGGTATGCAAATGCATCGCGCAAGGAAGAAATATAGTCATATAGTTTTTCGAAGTGATTGCAGATGATAAGAGGAGGAGAAAGATATAGTTTCACTATTAACTGTTCCCTGCAGCTGCAATGTGGTAGACGATTATTTTATCTTCTGGTTGGCTTATTAATTCCTCAGTCGCCAAATGCAAGATAAGCAGTGAGATTGGTGATGGTGCCAATGAATTTATTTCTCATACATGCTATTCACTTGTGTCTAAACTATCAATACGCGCATTTTACAAACAGAAGTTTTTATTTCAGATCATAAAAGTTATTACAAAACTTGTTTGATTTCATTTCTTTACATTTGACCAATTTTTATGTGCCATCTTGCGTAATAATGTCATGCTATATACTTTCAAGTTTATTCGAGATATAGTAGCTATTAGATAGATGCATTCTATTGTCATAGAAAATGTTCACAAAATCCATGACATTTAACGACAGTAAACGGGTTTGATGTAGCGATATATGTTGTATATTATGCCTATGTATGTTGAAATAGTCCAACATTATTACAAATAATGACGTTTATTCATTACGAACAAACGTACGGCAAAAACTCGGCTAAGGCATATAAAGAACAGTACTAACAGTAAACAATAGCTCATTATTAGGTAATCAGTAGCAAACAGCAAGTTTCTAGACAGAACTCAGCAGGTAAAGGAAGCTTCACACAATTAGTCACGTCCCTTAAACGTCTGTTATTCTCCACTTTCTCCTCGCTTTCTCCTACTCAACTACCTACTGTCTATCGACGCAGTTATACAACCTGGGTACTTAGCACACGATTCGATGCTGCCTCATTATTTGACTACACGACTTAGCATACAGCTCAATCCTCAGCCTACTAATCGTTTAAGTTCCACTCAACTTGGATCAACGGTTGCGCTTTGCTCAATTCAAATGACCTCAGCTCGGTCTCCTGTCTTTTTACAACTTCCAGGCAGGGTAGAAATGGTTTTAAAACGATTACCTTAAATCGCCTTTTAGCGGATTATCACCAAAATCCCTAAAAATGAATTCTAGAATCTTCCATTTTGTCTCCAGATTCAGTACCAACTGATACCAAGTATGTCACTAAATCTGGCGGTCATTAATCCGTCATCCGTTCAGCCTCCATCACAACTATCCACACTACTGTTTTTCTTACGATTCAGTTAAATACGCACGGAAGCAACATTACAAGTTCGTAAAACTTCACTTCTTCAGTTTCATTGCAGTTCAACATAGTTTAAATACTGCGATTGGTGATGGTTAAATTTAAGTCTGATAAGTTATATTCTCTGTAATAAAAGTTATAATAAGAACAGAAAAACATCGATCCTTTAGATTTAAAAAAAAAGTGAGTTGTAGTTAGATTCGTTGTTCTGTTGAGAAATGCTCAGATTTTTACATGTAGCAGGGAACAAAAAAAATAAAATTTGCATACCGAAAAATTATCTTTATAGACTGTCAGTTATCTTAAGAATAGCCTAAAGCCCAAATCTTCAGTGGAATAAACTTGCAAATAAATCATAAAACTGTGTTTCAAAGAAACCAGGTTTGAATTATGCTCTAAAAACGTTACTTTTTAATCAGAAGGCATCTAAAATATAAGGTTAATATAAACACAACATTATCCGAAATTGTGCAATCGCTTCTTGCTTCATATTATTCATTACAAATTTTAGCATTACTAAATAAATCAAACTGCAACATGAAAGAAAGAGTAACAAATCAAACAGCTCATAATTTCTTAATAAGCTAAGTGAATCGCATTTCAAGTTTTAGTATTTTCATCGGAGAAGAGCTTTAAAGAATTTTTAAATAAGGTATATAAGCCAATCTATGGAAGAAAAATAATAGAAATCACAATGTATTAACCATTGAAATAAAACTCTTTAAGATTATCTGTCATCACAAAAAAACTGTAGTTACTGAAAAAGATCTTGAGCATTTTAATATCTTTAAAAATATATTAGTATATTTTAAGTTGACAGTAATTCGATGAGAACCTGATTTTGATATCTAAAAGATTTTATTTCTAATCTAATTTTAATCAATTTTTAAACGGACTAAAATAATCACTGCATTTAATATTACATAAAGAAAATTTCGCATTTTCAGAGTAATAATCTCAACCACTTTGTCCTTAATACCGCACTAACGTCATGATCTATTAAGATTTATTTTATGAATCGTAATAATCCCTTTCAACGAGATTTTTACTTACTTAATTATTCCAACAAAAAAAAAAAACTTTTAAAATCTACAATATCATAAAAGAGATAATCTTCTCCTAATTTACTTTGCATTTTTTCTAGCCGCATATTAAATCACAATATACCGCAAGCAATTAAAATAGATGACCTTATTTAAAAGGAAGAAAGGAAAAAAAAAGACAAGATCATAGAGACTTGCAACAATTGTGCCCAGAATGTTTGGTTAATTTGCAGTGTTTTCACATTTAATTATAGAAAGTGTCCCTTCTTGAAAAATTTTTAAGAGATCACAATTGCTCTTTGGGTTGAGGGGTAGAAAAAAATTCTTGCTGAAAGAAAAGGTGTCTGGTCATTTGCATTTTGAAAGCAATTAATTATCCAGGACTTAATAAAAGTAACGAGTTCCTTTCAACGATCTTTTCTTGCTGGTTTTGTCTTCCCTAGAGTGCTCGTTTAATCGC